>JAXBDA010000605.1:0-77956 GCA_036023075.1 Gaultheria prostrata | reverse complement strand
CAACTCAGTTAGAAATTGAGTCCCTCTTGGTTTGTACTCATGTAATTGCCGTGCAATGAGATTGTTTTGTTGTGCCATTAATTGCGATGTGTGCAAATTTTGGTTTGTAGGATTGACTAAGTTAATTGGCTACAATGATTTTGGAGTTTGATGGCTGTGGAGGTGTAGCATTTGCTAAGTGATTACTTTTTCAATTTAGATACGCAGTTTACTTTACGGAAACTCAATAACTTATCGGAAGCCAAATTGTGTTGGGGCTATATTACGTTCGTATGTGCGTTCAGGGTCAAGCATTCGCTAGATAATGAAAAATTAATAGAGGAAGTAAACATTGAGGTGTCAAAAATGAATCCCAGTCCTTTGTTCGGTCAAATTATGCCGCGCCGTGCCTTTAGGCATGGGCATTCCCTAGTATATATATATATATATATATATGCAAATCTGTCCCCAGTAAAATAATAGGACTGGAATCAGATGCAACAACCTTAACTTCTCCAAACTCCTAAAGCAAAAGTAGCACATGGGAAAAATTCTATGAATCTGAGATAATGGCTTCGAATACCGCTCCAACAATAAGACTAAGAACCATACAAACTTGAAAAAGCTAATGTGTACCTCAGCTACTCTTTTGTTTTTTTTTAAAACTGAGCTAGTCCTTGAAAAAGCTGGCGAAAAACCACAGAGAAGGAAGCTGGTAAAGAATCACAGAGAAGGAACAGGACTTGAGCTTTAGGCTTAATTACATCTTGCCCCTAAACTATCACTCTTTTTCAAATTATCCTAAGTAACTACAAAACTCTGCACTTAACTACCTTAACCGTCAATCTTTCAACTTGGGCCCTAGTTTATTACTCATCAGTCGCTTAATAGCCGTTAAGAGCCTTAGACTAGTTTCCAAATGTTATTTTCTTTCAAACACGACGGGAATGCTCACAATGATTTTGTTTTTGAAAGATACGCAACTATGTATGCTCATCACTCTCAACATTCTCGCTATGTTGGGAAGAAAATAACATTTGGAAACTATTCTAAGATCATTAACGGCTATTAAGCGATTGAAGACTAATAAGGGGTAAAAGTTGAAAGGTTTGGATAGTTTACGGTAGTCAAGTGCAGGGTTTTATAGTTTAGTGGTAATTTAGTGGTAATTAAGCCTAAGTCTTATCCTAACTTGGGGATGAACCTACTATTTCTATGCACCAGGGCAGCTGGCCTAGTGGTCATGTAGCAACAATATTTAGTGCGGCCTAGTGGTTGTATAACAATATTAATTATTAAGTGAGGGTACGGGTTCAAATCCTATGGAGAAGAGCTTGATACCCATTGTGATTGGTTGAGGTGGGGTTAGTGTAAAAAAGGTTCTTCTATCATAGGACATAAAAAAAAATTATACATATAGAACACAAGCAAAAAGCTTAGAACCCTTCATCGACTGATCCCTTTTGAACATAACGGAACCTATGTTCCCAGAATTTTTTCAGACAAACTTGACTAGGATGGAACATTCTACAACCACACACATTTACACACACACTCACATTTATTTGTGAGTCCCACACACACTGGAAGTTTAGTGTGTGGGACCCCACATGAATGAGAGTGTAAAAATATTTGTGTAAATGTTTATGTTTATAAAAAGACTAGCTTTGAGCATGTTCGATGCACGGGAACACATACAACTATGTTATCCATTAATGAAGCGTAACAACTAAAAGAAGAAGAAATGAAATGAAAGAAAAGAGATGAATGAATCTCTTATTCTAACCCAGGAAAATGTTTACAATACTTTTCAATACCAGAAGAGTCGTATATGACTTCTTCTTATACATGTTGGGTGTAACTACCAAAACTGAATTACAAAACAGAATTAAAGACTGGACCACTAATATTGTGCCAGCTCATCATAGCGTAACTAACTCTAACCAACTGTGAGCTTGATCACAACAATTCCTTCCCTTTAGAAAAGCCTTGTCCTCAAGGCTGGAAATTTGGAAACCTGGAATGGAACTCATTATAGTCGATCCAAGTGGCATCTTCAGGAAAAGTTCTTGACCATTGCACCAACCACTGAACCACTGCTCGATTATTCTTCTTGACCATCCTTCTGTCCAACACAGCTACAGGTTCCATTTGTAAGATTCCTTCATCACTAACTGGAGAGTGTTGGGTTAGGGATCACATTCTGCCCCAACTTCTTCTTAAGTAGTGAAACATGAAATACTGGATGCATACGAGCTGAATCAGGCAGCCTGTAAACCACCTTGCCCACCCTTGAATCCACCTGGAAAGGGCCATAAAATCTTGGTGACAACTTCATATTTCGTTGCAAGGCTAGCGAAGGCTGTCTGTAAGGCTGCAGTCGCAAGTATACCTAGTCCCCAACCTCAAATGTCCTTTCAGTCCTAAGCTTGTCTGCATAATGTTTCATCCTATGTTGTGCTTGTTGTAGATTTTCTTTGAGCATTTTGACAATTGAAGCTCTTTCCTTTACCCAGTCTTCCACTGTTGCTACCTGAGAGGCTCCCATATTCATGATATTGTGATCAGGAGGGGGTTGTCCATAAACTGCATAGAAAGGGGTGGTTTTGATAGAGGAATGGTAAGAAGAATTATACCACCACTCAGCTAGTGATAACCACTTAGACCACTGCCTTGGGCAATCCCCACACATACATCTTAAATAATTTTCAAAACATTTGTTCACAATTTCTGTTTGCCCATCAGATTGTGGATGGTAAGCAGTACTAAAGCATTGCTCAATTCCCAAAAGTCTGGCAATCATCGGTTGTGTGGACGGTCGGAGCGGCCCACGCGGTTTGTTTGGAAAACGAGGCGAAGTAAGGGAAAAAGAAAATTTTAGAGTCGCCACCCGGGGTTTTATTTTTGGAAAATGTTAGGTACCCGAGAAACCGTTTAGAAAAAATAATGTGACTCTTGTGCCGCTGAAAAAGGGTTTGGTCTGCGTAAAATAGAGATTTGGGTTCGGGAGCCAGGTTACCCGCGGGGAAGGTTTTGTTCGAAAAATGCACCCCGCGTACCTGGAATTTTCCGGTCTCTACTAAATATTTGTGGGATTTTTATGAAAAGATTTTATTGAAAACTTTATTCACATAAACAGTAAATAATTATTCTAAAGAAATAAATAACAATAACAAGTCAAGCAATGCAATAAAACGACATTTTGAATAAACAAATAATGCAACAAAACATTTAAAGCACAAATAAATACTTAATTGAAATAATAAATAACATGAGGGGATGTAATAGTAACAATCAAAAGCCAAGGGGGGTCAGTGTAATAAAGCTCATGTAAGTTTTTTTCCAAAACAGAGCATCAAAACCCGAAACAGAGCATGAAAAATCGATTTTTCCTCTGACGCCATGCGGCGTTGGAATAGATGTTGCGCGGTGTACGACTTACACCGCGCGGTGCCACTGATAACATGAAATTTTGAAAAAATTGGATTTTGTCAAAATGAAAGTAGCTTTTGTTCTCTTTGTTTTTGTTATGAAAAACAAGTTCTTTGATGATTTTGAAAGGGTTTGAAAAAGATTTTAATGAAGAAATATACCTCCACACATGGACGACATTTCGTGATAATTATTGATATCACGCAAGGCTCATTCGAGAGGTTTATGCTTGATTGAAAATGTCCTTTTAAGTTCAAGGGAGAGCTACAAAGCTTCCCTCAAACCTTGTGGACACCCCTCAGAATACAAGAACTTTGATAAGAACACGGATTTATACCTTGAAACAATTCGGTTACTGGTGAACCTGGTTGAGTTGAGTAGGAAACTATGTGTTTGGATTCGAGAGACAAGATTTTTTAGTGGGACAAAGAGGTGAGTGAGAGTACGATAATGGAGCTTTTGAAGAGGGATAATTTCTCTGGGAATTTTTGACTGGTTTTTGTGCGTGAGTTCGAGCCGGCCTCAAATGTTCGAGGAGGGTTGGTTTAAATAGAGGATGGGTGTCGTGCGTTCTCCGTTGGTGAGATTCGTACGCCAAAATGATGAGCTTCAAGTAGGCGATACCGTGTTACGAAACCTAGATTCGAGTTGCAGAAACAGAGTCGGGATTCGCGGGATGGGACAATGGTGTCGTACGACACATGTATATGCACCGTACGGTGCAATAAGACATGCTGCACGGTGGAGGTGGATTTTGAAGCCGTACGGTTTCAAGGATGGGGCCGCACGGTACATGTGGGTTTGGGATTTTGGCTCTTTTGATTCGTTCGACCCAAGGGACTCGTTCCAAGGTATATTCAGTGTTTCTTTTCATCATCAGGGATACACAAGTCATCAAAATTGGGGTGTCTACAGGTTGCATGCCCTTAGGTCAGACAAAGCACACACACACACACACACCACCTCCTTAACGCTCTTCAACTCCAAGTTCTCAAGTTTTTAGTGATTTGTGACAACTTGAGGTTAATGTCATTCTTCTCTCTCACCACATAATTACCTCTCTCCCCCGACCTTTGACTCGTACTCACCGGTTGGTACATCTTCTCAGAGGGATTCAAATAATCTTAAGACTGGTTATTCTGAAATTCGTAACACTCGGTGGGACTCTTGCTTAAAAACTCTCACATTGCACATGGTGTCTATGAATTGCAAGTGTTTTTGTTGCATATCATAGCCATGGTGTAGGACCGCATTCTAGAGGTCCTTGCACCTCTCTCAAAAAGTAGAGAAGGGCTCGTTCTCCTTTGCAGTGAAATGAGAAATACGCTTTTTGAGCTCAACTGTTTTGTGTACGGGAAAGAATTTCTTAAAGAATTCCCGTTGCATTTCGTCCCACGTGGTAACTGAACACGGCTTTAAGGAAGCGAGCCAGGTTCTAGCATGGTCCTTAAGCGAGAAAGGAAACAATTTCATGTGCGCGGACTCGAGCCGGGCCGTGTCAATAACAATGGTACCCACAATGTCCTCAAATTCCCTCACATGGTGGTAAGGGTTTTGGGACTCCATACCGTAGAACGAGAGGAGCATGGGTAGCGTGTTGGGCTTGATGGTGTGCACGATATTGTTATTCGTGGATGTGGGAATGTCAATAGGTGATGGTGGAACAACGCATGCAGGATTAAGGTAATCCCGCATTGACCTAACTGGTGGCGGTGGTTCTGCCATCTCAGCGAAAGGATTCTCAAAGTTCATTTGCTTATGGTCCTTATCGCAAATGTAGACTTGCATAAAAATCTAGTAGACGGGAGGGGTTATACCACCGCCTCACCACAAACAGTTCTGAGGGGCTATTCCACCGCCTCGTTAATATTTGACAAGAAATTTAAAAATAGTATACTTCCTCGAGCTTTTGTTACACCTCACAATTAAAAGCACCTTTGGTTGGAGTCTTCCGCTCTAGGATGTATACTTGCTTGAACGAGAAATTAAACTATACTAATGAAATGGAATTCTTACAAGGGGCCAGGCAAACTCATGCTTGGTGGACCATTGGGTCCCCGACAACGGCGCCATAAATGCTTGCGACCCAACTTTGCGTTATAGATTAGGATTGCCTGAACCGTAAGGCTAGGTTGCGCGTAGCATAATACCCGAAAGTCCGAGGTTGAATCCACAGAGACCGAATGCACCCAGGGTGAGTGTTGTCTTGCAAGTGAGGTTTCAGCTTTGAAACGGCCAACTAAGTTTGTGATTTGGGGGTGGAATTCTCTCAACTTCGAGAAGACTTGGAAAGTTTTAAAATGGCTAAATTAGATTGAGGTAAAGTCTAGGGGATCATAACTACCATAACTTAGGCTAATCTGTTCCTCTATTGATAACCAACTCGGGACATCATTAAATGCTCCTGAATGGAAGATTTAGTGACTAAAACCAATTTACTAGAAAATGTGTTTAACAAAGATTAGTTCATTTATCCATTTGACAAACATTTAAATTGACATCGCTCTAAGCATCACACGTGTCAAGAAGAACAAACCCCTGACTACGTGAGATCAAAGAGATTAACAAACCTCAACTTTGGTACATAAAAATGAACCTAACTTTTTAATAAACAGGAAATGTTTGCTTTTAAACGAAAACAACGGATTAAACCTAAGTCATGGAGTGTTAATCACCCCATGACTAAGCCTATTAAACTACGCACACATAGTAATGCAAAACATGACTTGAAACATAAAAGAAATAAAGAACATGATTAAACGAAAATAAACTTGATTTATATTTAGATCCGAGTACGAAATACAACTTTAATAAACAAGAAATTAACGGAACACAAAAACTTACAAGAGTTCTTGTAGAAAATCAAAGCTTAAAGCTATGGAGGAAAAATGACTTAAAGTTAATCTAGGCTAAAGGAAAAAGAAGAGAGAACTAGGAAATTGACTTAAAGCTAGGAGAAGGGAGAGAGAGGGAGAGGGCTATTTATATACAAGCCTATTCTCTCTATCAAAATATGCTAAAAACAGACTAAAAGTGGAAACTTTCCATAAAAGGAAAGCCAAAAAACTACTTTAAATTGTCAGTAAGAGACCTTGTATCGATACCCTACAACCTTGGTATTGATACACTTATTAAAAAATTTCCCTGGAAGCAATGTGTATCGATACCTCTCAACCAGAGGTATTGATACAGGATGTTCTGCTCAGATTGGGACAAAAGGTATCGATACATTTTTTCAAAGGTATCAATACCCAGGCCTTTAAGGCTGCATTTTGCTTGTTTGCCACTCATTGGCCTTGTGTGCTACTGAACCACTTCCAAACATCGTGCGAGCTTCAGGAAGGGTAGCACTTGTATCGTGGACACTTGAGTACTTCTGGGTTCTTCCGGGGATTATTAGGAGCTTTCGGATACGCCGTTGCTCCATTTTACCTAAAGTGCAACAAAAACACTCTTTCGCGCAATATCAATACAAAACAAAGATTATATACGTGCAATTGTGACAAAACTAGTGAATTAGGCACCCACATATGCAATGTTGTGTGCCTATCAATATCCATAAAGTTCTCATAACAAAGAACATTTTTAAACAGTAAGCAATTGTTTACGCATGCCAATTGAAAGATCAAAACAAACAATTATGTGTTCCAATTAATCATTGCGAATTTTTCCAACAGAAGAATTTAAAGGACACGGGAAAGTTCGAAAATATATCATGCTTAACCAATGACCCGAGTCCCAAGGTAATGCAATTGCACATGCAAAAAGTGACTAACCAGTACAAACAATGGGCAATACGGATTAACTAACTATTCGAATAGTAAAATGCTAAATATGAAATCTACGAATATCATATACTAATAAGAGAAAAAAATTCATTTTAGCACTTGAACGACTTTGACTCTAATGTCACATCATCTCCTGAACTTCACTTTATTTCAATTAGGCACGTGGACTTACAAAATCCCCTTAAATAGGCACTCGCCGTTAAATCCCGTCAAATTTCAAATGGAAAAAGCTGAGATGGCCTCCTCACACGATGGTGTGGCAAAAAACACGCTGTGATGGCATTTCAGGAAAAAAAACAAAGGGCCCAACTCCACCTCCCCCCCCCCCCCCCCCACACACACACACACACACCCCCTAAAATGCTCTCTCTCCCTCTCTTGCTCGTATGCTTTTGCTTCATCGGTACTGGAATTGGGGATGATGGAGTAGTTGCTTTATCAAGTGGTTGCAAGAAGTTAAAGAAGCTAGATTTTTCTTATTGTAATGAGGTTGCTGATAGGAGGCTGCAATGCTTAAGCTAGGTGGAGGAACTCTTGGATTTACGTGGTCTTGTGAGCATCACAACACATGATTGACAGCACTTGCAGCTGGGTGCAAGAGACTTTCAAAATTGGATCTCAAACATTTTGAGAACATCAATGATTGAGGATTCTGGTCTCTTGCTTACTACTCGAGGAATTTACTACCGATTTTCTTTCTATCTTTTCAGCTGGATTTCTTGTTCATTCATGACATTCTATAGATATATGCTCAGTCCTATGGGTACACGAATCCAAAGATATACAAACAGTTAAGCTGCTGCATATAAGAAACTCAAATAAACTCTTTATTATTTAGTCATAGAAAAACACATAACCTAAATAAAGAAAATTAGAAAATTCTCTTGCCCTTCATCTATATGTTTCTCTCTCCTTTGTTTGTCATCACACCAGCTTCATAATAAACCAGTCTCTCTCACTAGTAGTTGCTTTAAATACCGGTCGATAACAGTCAGTACTGGCCGATACCAGACAATACCGGACTAATTTTAAATTTATGTTTCTTTTTTAGTACCGGTCAATACCGGTCAATACCGGATAGGTACCGTTATATACTGGTCTATACTGGACGGTGCCGGACTATTTTTAAATTTATTTTTTTCAATAAATATATATGTGAGGCTAAATTCTTTGATGTTGGAACTAATAGCAATGAATCCGAAACAGTACCCGATAGCTCACCGGTACTAGTACGGTATTCAGAACCTTGCCTGCAACCTCAACTTTACAATTACTCTTATATACTAGTAAATTAAAATTACCAAGCCCATATTTTCTTGCAAATGGCCAACAAATATTGTTTTCCCTTCGATAAAAGAACTTTTCCCTGTTATTGAAATCTTGTTATTCACCGAAAAGTTTCTGAAATCATAAACATCGTAGTGGCATTTCTCTAATTCTGAGAAACTCTTATATCAATGTGCAGTTTTTGGACCCCTTTTTCTTCTCCAGTGTTGAATCCAAATGCTCAAGATCTCATGTAATACTAAAAAGAAACAGGAACTGAACTGTCTTCATTTGCTAAAAAATAAAATTCAATCCGGCATTTATTTGGAGAAACAAATATTAAATGGAAGAAAAGGAAAACCCGATAGAACACCCGAAAAGTTACAGAAGAAGAAGAGATAAACCTGGAAAGATTACAGAAACACTTCGTTCAAGGTTACCAAAAAAAAAAGGTTCTGATTGTCATGCAAACACCGCTGAGAAGTGAGAAGAGACATCTGCAAAAGTAAAACCCCTACAAAATAAGATTGTGGTCGCGTCATGTTTCTAATCTCTTCCCACAGTCCTTAATGACGAACCCTTGGCTGTTGTAAATTGGATCATAGCATCAAAGGGTTTTTTTATTCTGACATTAATGCATCATCAAAGGAATTTTTTTATCCAAAGGGATTTCTTAGTGAAAGAAGAACTAACCAGAGAAGGGATATTTTACATCTGACTCCCAATTTGTAATGCCAACATCCATACAGTGACGAGTTGGGCAACCAACTCAAATCCTGTTCATATCAATGACTCAGAGGATATAAATAGAAAAGTCAAACAACAACAAACTCGTAATCTTAGCAGTATTTGTGTTATATCTAATGCAAACGAAAACCCATACTTGATACGCAGGGAAAAAAGGAGTATTTATTTGATGCCACAAACACCCAAATATTGAAACAAAATGCGAAAGAAATGAAGAACCGAAACTCCACAGTTGTATCTTTTCATTAAAAAAAAGAAAAGAAGCATCCAAAGTTGCAGAAATATCTATTCTATCTTATAAAGGGAGAGCAACTTTTGGCGAGGACAAAAAATTGAAACTGGCTCACATTCTCTTATTCCAAAAAGCTCACTAAGCAAGAGTATCTTTCACACTTTATGTTAACCAAGACATCCTCCAACCCAAACAACTGTAGGGGCAGTCAAATAAATTCAAAGCACACAAAAAGTTCACATATATACTCCCAGGTTACCAAGTACTGCCAATATTGCAAAGTAGCAGTTCTTTGCACGCTCAGAACTCCGATGTCCTCAACACGATTCGTCCTTCTCCCCCATTCTCCGTCCGGTGTCCATCTATCCTACTTCATCTCCAACTATATGATGTTGAATTACATGGACAATACTAATCTAGACTTCTATTATTTAAATGGCATGCGGCAATCTCTCAAACTGAATCAATCAGGTTCGTCTCTATGTAAACACATGTATATTTAGGCTATAAATGTAGAACAAAGATTTCAACGACTAGAAAAATATGAAATTTCCCCATACATCTTTGTGTAAAGAGATTAATTAATGGATTTCAGAATTAATGGGAGTGCACATGATTCTTTAAATTGGTAGTTCTTGGAGGTATGGGGGTTGGGGCTGAACATGTGTTGGTCACTTGGAACATCAGGGACCTAAAAAGGAAAACTATTCAAGGTTATATGCGCATACGGAGTAATAAAGGAGCTGTGTCCCCCGTGTGTCCAAGCCTTGTCGCTTGTGTGCCCCCCTCAAAAAATAAATAAAATTTTAGAGGGATACATCACGTGGCGTGGCCCATACGTATTTAGGTGCGTTCGCGTGTCTCTAATAAAGGAGTTGTGTGCCCGTATGTGTGCCCGTACGTGTCCCCGTCATGTCCCTCGTGTGTCTATACCATGTCATCCCCGTGCCCCCTAAAAAAAATATTTAACAGGGAAAATAGGCTAAGGTGGTTTGGGCATGTCTACCGTAGACCTGTAGATGCAGTAGTTAAGAGAGCGGATACAATAGCTTTGGGTAGTAACGCTATGGGGAGGGGAAGACCTAAATTGACATTAGATGCGATTGTGTGCAAGGATATGAGTATAATGGATTTGAGTGAACAAGTAGTGCTTGATAGAGCTCAATGGAGGAAAAAGATTCATGTAGCCGACCCCAAGTAATTGGGACATAAGGCTCGGTTTGATTTGGTTTGGAAACCCGCCGTGCCGTGTCCCATACGTATTTAGGTGTGTTCGTGTGTCTCTAACACATATTTTGCTAGTTTAAAATTGGTTTGTGGATTGTTAATCTGACTGCTTTTCATATCAGTACTAACACATGTCTGTGCCTAAATGCATGGCTTGAAGAATTCGGCATGAGTTATACAATGACCCATTGTTATTGTTGACCACCCCGACTAAGCTAGGATCCAACAACTCAATAAATTGATCGGCAGTGGGTCGGTTGCGCAATTGGACGAATGCGTGGTATTACGCGGAGACTAAGACTATACTTGCACAGTTTTCTTGGCACCAAATGGTGACCTGATTCAATGTCTATAAACTGAATGAGGAAGAACTTAAATGGGTAAAGGACGATAGGTGATGGATTTAGGCAATAGGATATCATTGTGGGCAGATTGTTCTTTCTCTGTTTTTGCTGCAGACTTAGGAGGATGTAATTGCCAAGGAAACTTCATTTTCTTCCTCAACTCTTGTACTATGTATCATGAATTCGATGAAAACAATCACAAATTCAGTGAAGATTGCAGATTGCAGACTAGGACTAAAGAAATACCATGCATTAGATGTTACTCAAGTGAAGCCCAGAATTTCAAACCCATTCCAACTAATGAAACCATTTTTTTTTTTTCACCTGTCAAAAATTCAATGGCAGCCATATTTCCCAAAAACTGTGAAAATTGTGACCATAGAGGAAGAACTACCTGCAACGTTTTGTGGAAACTCTGAATGACGGGAAATGGTGGCAAAATTCAGACATAGCTAGTGAACTATGAGCAAATATCGTCTCAACAGGACGTATTTTACTCTTTTTTTTCTAAAAAAAACTGCAGTAAGTTTTATTCACGGAAGCCAACGTTAGACTTAAAACAGTATACAACTAAAGTCAAATTGATGGGCGTGAATACCTCTAATCACATCAACGAACCATGTCAAATTGTAGGAAAATAGCAATCAAACGATAAATACTATGGTACAGAAGAAGAAGACGGCATAAATGATAATGCCCACAGGCCAAAGCTTCACCTTGTTTTGTACACACACGTGCACAGAGAGAGAAGAACAGGAAATTGCAGTTCAGGTTGCGCGCGCGTGTCGTTTTCATCGAACATGTAGAATGCATACTTTTTTCCCACCAAAACAAATTCATTGGAGTGCAAGTAATCCAGAATTTAGCAACAGTAAATTGTAAGATGTTGAGAAGAAGTGGAAATTGCTTCAAAACTTACATTTACCTTTTACGGTGGTCGCGAGACTATGGTTGCGGGAAGTTGCGCTGCGGCGCTGTATGGTTTGTGACGGAGTTGAAGGGGACATTGCAGTTACAGGAGTCGTGGTCACAATTTTCAGACGTGTGATTTTGAGCGGGAAAAAGTTTTAGGTGCAGAACTTATGGTGATCTTCGATGTAATTGGGATTAAATCTGAGCCCTTAAGTCTTAAGTGAGAACAAATCTGAACCATCACTTTTGAGCGAAATCTGGATTCAAATATTTTCCTTCCTTACTACCCTAATTTGCATAAGTAGCCAACTGGATCAAGAGTGGGCTGTGCTTGATCGAGAGTGGCATTTTTTTTTCTCTCTCTAAAAGGAAGAAGATGACTGCAGTGGCAGCAACCGCGCGAAGATCAGGACGGCAACCCCAAGCGGTTCCTCCTCCTTTTTTGTTCCCATTGGGATTTTCCGATTGCATTCATAAGCCTTTGATTTATCTGGCTCAAGTTTGATTGTTTAGCTCGGATTTTGCTTCAAGTTTGATTGTATAATTACATTCTTTTTTTATTAATTTACGAACATCTAGGGTTTGGAGGCAGAGGATTACAATACGAAGAAGAAGAGATCTGCCCTAAATGATGGAAATGGTAAACAGAAGTTAATGAGACCAGCACTTTAGGATCGTAGGATGACCCGTTCCGCATCCAAGCAGCAGCAGGTGGAGGAGGAAGAAAATAGGCGCATCCAGGAGTTCCCTGTATGTTTGTCAATCCTACATACACTACTCCGATGTATTTATGTGTGTGTTTGTGTTTGCGCGCGTGTGTGTGTGGGTGTGAACCCTATTTGGTTCATACTCATCACATATACTTGTCGGCTTCAAACCCTTCAATTAATCTATCTCGCAATATATATCTCAAGTCTTAATTTTGGTTCTCGACCTAACTTTGTCGTCTATGTCTAGGGGTTTGATGTTGGGGACATTCCTCCCAATGGTTTCAGTACACTTATATTTCAATCATGTTGGACTGAAAACTCTCCGGATCCTGCTCCTAAGAAATATGAGGATATGGCAAAGATTAGTCTTGAGACTTAAAACAACCAAAATGTATGTGGTTGTTTCTTTTCGTACTCCTCTTTAACTAACTCTTCTGTTATTAACTCCGTCTTTGCTTTTGTTTAATATTGTAGGACACATATGAAAATTCCGTATGATCCCTCCAATGTTAATTGTTTTGGTGCATAATTCCTTTGGTTTTTTAACTTCTTAAGATTTTTGTCAAATTTCTAATGGTATACTAACTTTGGGTTATGAGCTATTCTTTTGAATTGCATCTTATAAACTCAAACAATTAAGTTTTGCAAGACTACATGCAGTCGTGGGAATAATTCAAGAATTATAGTCAAAATTAGAGGGAAGGTCAACCTACTTAACCTTGCCGTTCGGTCAAGAAATGTTGAACTTTGTATTTTTTTTCTTTTTGGTTATAGAAAATGCTTAACACTACTATCAAGAGTAGTGGAAAATATGTAAACAATGCATTGATATTCGTGAAAAGTTTATGTACCTATGTAAGTATGTTAGGTGACAATGTTAGCATGGTGACGTAAAACAATATGCCAGAAACTTTAATGCACCGTCCTCTAGTGTCTCTCTAATTCTATGGTTTTTTACTGTGACTTGAAGAAATGTCAGGCTTTTTTCTTCGTAGCATGCCCAGTAGTCTACTTGTAGCGCAGAAGTGAGAAACGAAACCTCAACTTCCTTCTTCTAACACTTTCCCAGCCACATCCTTAATTACACGGGCTGGCCCCGCTTTAAAGTATTCAGAATTCCAAGCTCCGTTCGCACAAACCTGCAATTTCTGCCCATTTGGGGGCTGGCCGTGTCAAAACCTTATTAGATCCGACTGTTAGATAGTATTCATGTTCCCCCATCCATTCTAGAATGAGTAATGCCGATTTCAAGATACTTGGACCGGTGTGAACTGAGGTGCAAATTAGCCGCTTTAGGACTTTTTGGTAATTTAGGAGTCTATACAAGTCTAATTGGGCTATGTTTTTCTGAGTCAACTTTTAATAATTGTTATAGTCTCCAGTGCTGGTTATTTTTGCCTTTGGTAATCTTTTTAATTTATTTGCTTAAGGCATGGTTAACAAGCTATTCTTGTTTGTTTCCTGGGTTCCGTTCCTGTGACTCTGCTCATGTCCTCGTTTCTACAATTGTCACAAGGCTGCACATACATTTGCATTTCTTGTTTGTTTCCTAGGCTCCTGCAATCTTGCTGAGTTCACATTTCTACAATGTGTCGCAAGGATACACATACATTCCTTTTGCATGGGAATAGATATGTGCTTTCCTCGCTCAAGATTTACTATCGTGTTTTGAAGACACTGCCATTTTTACACAAGAATAACCAAATTAAATATGCAGTGGGATTCAGCAATATTTCATAAAACTTACGTGTGTATGGTTGAGTGTGTGGATGTGAACCCTGTTTGGTTCATACTCATCATACTTACTCGGCTTCATTTAATCTATTTTGCAATATACATCTCAAGTGTTAATTTTGGTTGTCTCTAAAACCAAGTGGTTCCTCCTTTTTTGTTCCCCCAAGGATTTTCCGCTTTCAATCCTAAACCTTCGCCTTATCTTGCTCAAGTTTAAAATTTATCTCATATTTTGCTTCTGCTATTTTTTTACAACCTATTTTAGTAGTCGATGACCTGGAGAGGAGGATCCATCAAAGTTATTTATGCTTTCATTCATCTGTGTGTGTGTATATATATATATACACGTTCATCTACGGTTTGGTGCTAGAGGAGTAGTACAATAATGAACAGAGGAAGACCATCTATCCGCATGCTAGTACTAGTAGGCTTTTATTTTCTGTAACTTTTTCAGTTGATGAGTTGATTGTATTAGTTTAGAGAGAAAAAAAACATTCATTTTCTTGACATAGTTGGATATGAATCATGACATTATTTGATATGAATCATATGACAAAATAAACGTGTTCGTTTTGTAGTGTATCTTCAAATTCAATTCTAAAGTTTCACTCTTAATCACAATTCCATTTTTTTTAGTCGTTGGTATTCGTGGAGAGAGTGATAAAAACAGAAGATAGCCCCTCCTCCGCAAACGAACCAGTAGCTTTTACTGCCTATTTTTGTTGATGACCTGACCTGATTGTAGTGGTTATTTATGGTTTCATTAATTAGAGTTACAATTTGTTGTTGTATTGTCCACTTTTCATCTAGGGTTTGAACGTGGCAGTGCCGGAGGGCGATCGTAAACAGACGGAAACTCTTTCAGACCTAGCTTGTTCCATATTCATGGAGAAGCAGAAGGAGAGGCAGCAGCTGCTGCGGGAAGAAAATAGGCGCATCAAGGAGCGACGTGTATGTTTGTCTATCCTACACGCATTACTCCAATGTCTTATGTCTGAATGTGATGGAAGGGCGAGCGTGAGCATATTTGCTTCATTGAATCAATCTCGGCAATATACATCTCAAGTCTTAACTTTTTCTATGTTCAGGGGTTTGATTTTGGGGACATCGTACCAGTTAACCAAAATCCTCAGGGTATATTTCTGCAAGAATGACTAGCAAATTTCCTGTCTCATCTTTTTCCAGGCTGAGGATACTTCGGTTGCTTCTCCCAAGAATGTCTGAATTCAAGCGGAATTTGTTCCCGACCAGACTCTGATCAGCAATTGCAGGCAGGAGGAGGTACTTGGTTATTTAGATTTTCTTCTTTTAAACGTTGGATTGCTCTGGACAATGAATGAAGGAAGTATGGTAATGATCTCTAACTTAATTTGGGTCTCTAGGCCTGCCCTCCCTGATACCTTTCGGCTTTGATTTGAGGGTATGGTTCTGCAGCAAAACGTCCCTGCAGCTCCTCGGTTCTTGGAGGTTTAGGGGGGCCACTGTTTCAGTGGTACTCTGAGAGTAGCCACTTATACCACTGAGAGTAGCCACTTTGTGCATATTGTCAAAGGTTACGTCTGTCTCCAATCATCCCCGCCCATACCCGCAATGATTGGGGACTAGATGGGTTCTGTTATTGTTGTTGTTGTTGTAAACGTTGGATTGCTCTGATGGTGTTATGACTATCTCAACTAGGTTTTTACCTCATGCGTAGTTTTTCTTTAAACCTTTTTTTCTCAAGATCTACTATCGTGTTTTGAAGACACTGCCGTTATTACCGTGTTCATATCATTCTCCATGTGTGAACTGAACGGTGTGATTGCTTTAGGAGAAATTATGTTTTCGTTTACCAATGTCGTTGCAAAGTGAGAATATACCGATCAATCTGTGAAGTAGTGACTGTTCAGGGAGATAAAAACATTTGAGCTTTGAGAGGGAAAAAATTTCAGTACCAGGTGGGCAACACATGGTGGCCGTCGGCACATCTAAGCCGTCCAAACATGTTTCAGATGGTCCCTATTTAACGCAACAGATCTAGGCGAAACACTTTTGGACGGTTTGGATGCGCCGACGGGCACCAAGAGTGGCCGTGCCATGTGATGCCCACCTGGCACTCAAAAATTTCTCCTTTGAGAGAGAACAATTGTAAAGTGGTGTGGTTGTGATATGTAGAATACGTTTGGTCTAAGAGAACAGTTGTAATGTAGAACAGTTGAAAGGCTTTCGAAAGTGTCTAAGAGAACTTACCAATACATCATTGAAAGGCTTTCGAAAAAGCTTGCTAGGTGGAAAGCCGATTCACTCAATCTCATGGGTCGTGCGACCCTTGTTCAATCGGTTACTTCCACTATCCCTAACTACACTATGCAAACCTCTGCCTTCCCTACCTCCATTACCAATAAAATTGATAAAATCAATCGTGATTTCCTATTGGGGGACAAGGAAGCGAAAAAGAAAGTCCATTTGTTTAACTGGAACAATGTGTGCAAACCCAAAAAGTGGGGAGGTCTGGGTATAAGGAAGGCAGGCCTCTCCAATATGGCCCTCCTATCCAAGTTGGGTTGGAAAATCACCGCCGAGAAAAAACCTTTGTGGATTCAAGTTCTTAAGAGCAAGTATCTTAAGAACCACACGTTCAAGGATTGGCCATGGAAAAAGAAGGCTTCTCACACTTGGAGGAGTATCATAAAAGTTAGAGATTTCATTGTGCAAAACATAAAATGGATTGTGGGAAATGGGGAGAAAATCTCCTTCTGGCACGACTGGTGGTGTGGTGACACCAGTCTTGCAGAGGGTAGGCAGACTCCCATTATGGAGCAAGCGGTGGTGAAGGATTTTATTACTTTTAACAAGGAGTGGGATGCTAATCTTCTTGCTGAGGTCATGGGGACTAACGATATTGATGTTGTCACCAATACTCTCCTTCCTAGGAGAGTTGAGGTGGAGGACACCCCTTGTTGGGCTGCCAATAGTAACAGTAAATTTTCTGTTAAATCGGCTTATGATCGCTTTGCAAATGTTACCAACAATAATGAAAATTGGGATTGGATTTGGCATTTAAAGGTTCCGGCCAAACTTCAGGAATTTCTTTGGACTTGCATGCATGGCATGCTCCTAACGAATCAACATCGTAAGTTAAGAGGCCTGACGTGTAAAGACTCGTAAAATTTTATTATTATTATTTTTTTTTTCTTCGGAAATGACATTGGGGTAATGTATGGAAATGTGCATAATGTAAAAGTGATGAGTTTAAGTGTGTTTTAAGTGATTTAGGGCCACATTGCATTACACAAGTCAATACGGGGGGGTGTGGTGTAATATTACTTGTTGGGTGTTAAAAGAGAGGTGTGTGGGAGAAGTCCCACGTTTCCCTTACTGCTGGAAATTTCCAGCAGCCCTCACTTCCTCTCTCTCCTCCATTTTTGCTCATTTGAGCTCAAATTACTCCCTCCTCATCAAATCTCTTCACCAATAGACCAAAGATTCATCATCTACGCATGTTTGGGAGCCCGGAGTACCATCTTTTTGTACCAGAAGGGCCAAAAACGTGGAAGCCCAAATTGGGGATCTCAAAATTTATTTTGGCTTGATTGGAAGCAAAACCTTGAGCCTTTCAGGTATAACCAAGCGGCATGAATTGAGATGCGAGGGATGCATGACATTTCTGAAGCATGGCATGAAAGAATTTTCATTGTCAGAAAACTCATCATTCGAAATTTAAAGTTGTATTTAAATCTCCTTTTGAGAGAATGTAACATTTTGGAGAAACAATTTATATGGGATACGGGTACCAAAATTAGAATTATCGTTTATTATCAATGTAGCATTGTGAGATAACTTTTGGACTAATTTATGAGTTTATTGAGCTATTTTATGGAGAAAAATGTTTATCTATTTATGTTGAAAATCGAGGGCGTGACAACTTGGTATCAGAGCAATAGGTTCGAAAACCTAGGAACCGTGGGGAGACTTGTAGTCTCGGGGCAAAAAAAAAAGGGCCATGGTTTTCTCATAAAAGACATTGTTTGCATAAGCATTGTGTGTTTGCATTGGTTGCATATATCAATGTGATGTTGCATTCAAGATTACGTGGGATAGTGTGGCTTAGTCAAAAGTGTTAGATGAAATGGAGGCTTAACCTCATAGTAATGTGGTGACTTTGGATAATACGTTTTCTTTTTGGCACTTGTGGAAGTGGGAAATTGGGTGATTTATGAATAAGTATATGGTAGAAATTGATGTGATGAGAAGTGTGCTATGACTTAAGTAGTGACGGTTAGAGGTATATGTGTGCCAACATGAGCATGATGTTATTTCCCTAGTAAACTATAGTGTGATGATAAGGTGATTCCCTTGATGTGAAATAAAGTAAAGAAAGCGTGATGATAAATCTTTGTGGTGTTCCTTGAATGATAGAGTTAAATTTATGATGTACCTAATACATGCATGCTAAATGTCAATCTAGTGATGTGTTGATTGTTGATAATGATTATATATGACTTATGTGAATTTTTTTTTTTAAATAAAGAAATAAATACATATTTTTGAGGATCTACTTCCGGATGTTCAAATTGAAGTGCGGCTGGCCACCACTACTTCCTGAGTGAATATCTAGAATAGCCCTTGGACAAGACACAAAACTTGCTTTTCAAAGAATGGGATGTAAAGAGATTTTATGACCTTATAGTTGATGATTTATGCAGGTTCGATAAATTTGTACTTTTATATGGGTGATTCTTTTCAAAATATAAATGAATAATAAAAATATTTTTCCGTCGTGGTGTGCCAATAAGTTGAGTATTGTTCGATTCTCCTCGGCAACAAATAGGACCGTTTAATTGTAATGTTTTTCTTTTAGAAGGTTAGCTTACCATTTTGTTGAGAAAGGGTAAAAAGGAACATAAACGTGTACATGAATAAGCGTTATCTTGCATGTACGTTATTGTGTATCTTGTTGGGAAACAACTAGAAACTGTTGGAGGAAGAACATAGAGAATAAATGTTTATATTATGTTTCCTTTTACTTGTCAAAATGCATTGTAAGAAGTCAGGTTTTGAAATCAAGAGACTTATGCATATCGAATATATAATGTGTGAGGCTTTGAGCCTATATCCTGACTTGATAAGTTTTACCTCTTTTCCTCCTTAAATGTTATCGTTCTCATAAAGTTAGTGGATACATGCGATTAATCTCTGTCTATAATGTGAAAATGGTGATGTCAAATATTGAATTTGATGAATAAGTCCAAGGAGAGGATAAATACGAGGTCCCACTATGGCCATGTACGGATCACTTGTGAATAATACTTGGTAAAAGAGTAGGTGAGGGGAAAGAAATACGTCTAGTGAAAATTGAAATCTTTTGTTTACTTATTTGAGCACGCGAACGCGTAGCGGTGATTGAGAGTTAAACGATGTTATGTATGTGGGTGACTGAGTGAGTTGGGATCTACTGAGAACAATATTCAGATTTTCTTTCTTGTTGTGTGCAAGGCATGAAAGAGGCGTAGTGCACATCGGTGGGCTAAATTTGTTATACATTACGTTATCGTTATCGTAGCAGTATGTGATTTTGAAGGGTGGATCATTATGGAGTAAGCCTGACTCAATAGGATACTAGAGCTGTCATCTTGCCATATGAGTGAACTAGAAATATAACCACTTTGGTCTTTTATAAACTCGGGGATTCTTAAGTCGTTCGTTATGATAAGTTGAACCTTCTTGTTAGATAATGATCTCGGGAAATAGTTCTAAAATTTATGAAGGAAGCTTATAGTCAAGATTTATAGAGTTGAATTTGGGCTGACAATAGTTTGTATTTGCTTTATGACTGCTCGGATTTCAAAAAAAAAAAAAAAGGGGTGTTAGTGTGGATTTTTTTACTAATGCACTTTTAAAAGAATTTTATTGTTATCAAGATGAATATGAGAAAGGTAGTCCCATGACTAGAATGAATAAATAGGTTTCGGTTGCAGTACTTGAGAAGAAGTCATAAATTTGTGTTTGTATAAACCATGCATGAAATTTGAAATAATGAGTACTATTTCGAGATTTCAAAGGATTATTTTGATGATGCTTGAATAATTCAGTTTTGACTTTAGAGAATGATTGATTACCTGTGATCATTAGCAAAAAGGAGATGACTAGATTATACGTGATGATCTCTTGACACTCATAGGATATATATTGTGAGTTGTTAGAAGGGTTTGTAAGTATACATCGGTATGGAAAGAAATTTTTGCAAAATCTTTACTCCATTTGAGGAAATGTAACTGTTATATGTAGCTGGACTTCTATATGACCATGATGATCTTAAACTTGTAATGAGGGAACGAATGGGAGAGTAAATGAAATGATAAGTTTGATGAATGTAAGTCACGAAAATTTGAAGGGTTTAAGACCCTGTATTGCTTCGCTTTAAAGTGTGAAAATGACGTGCTGGGCGTGGTTGAGTTATGGTGAATAGGATTGGCAAAATTTATAAAGGAATGAACGAGTGGTTATGAAATTCAACAATTGATCTATGTTATATATTTGGTGTATCTATACATGGTGTAATCGAAGTAAACGACTTGTTATTGTTGATATGTAAAATACATGATTGTGTGTGTTGATAAGTACTGTCACGCAAGGGGTGGTAAGGCATGATTTGTATGTGGAGATGTGATTGTGATTGGATATGAGAATATTTGGAGAAATTCGATCAATGGACACCGGAGTGGGTGTGTACTTGGACATGTACGAATTCGGCTGGAGAAATTGTAGGAGTTACATAAAGAGAAGTATTTGCTCCGTCTAATAAATGCAAATTTCTTGCTTGGAATTTTGTGTTGTGACTGATAATACCTAGCTATTGTTTGTGTACCATAGATGCGAATGTCCTGAACTTGACTTAGAAACCGATGCACATTCTAGACACGTCTGAGCAAAATTTTAAAGAGTAAAACTATTCGACCAGTCCGGATGTTAGGGAATAATTTTGGGAGTGAGGAGTCGACATGGGAAAGAGAGGACGAGATGAAAGAGAAGTATCCGGAGTGATTTCGGTATAATCGATGTGAGTACATGGTTTAATTACTGCATTTCATAGGATACGTGTCGGACACGTGTCCACTCTTAAGCATGAGTTATGTGGTTGTTGATTGAGCACTTGAGCAAATTTTGAGGACAAAATTTTTCTAAGGAGGGTAGAATGTAAAGACTCGTAAAATTTTATTATTATTATTATTATTTTCTTCGGAAATGACATTGGGGTAATGTATGGAAATGTGCATAATGTAAAAGTGATGAGTTTAAGTGTGTTTTAAGTGATTTGGGGCCACATTGCATTACACAAGTCAATACGGGGGTGTGTGGTGTAATATTACTTGTTGGGTGTTAAAAGAGAGGTGTGTGGGAGAAGTCCCACATTTCCCTTACTGCTGGAAATTTCCAGCAGCCCTCTCTCCCTCTCTCTCCTCCATTTTTGCTCATTTGAGCTCAAATTACTCCCTCCTCATCAAACCTCTTCACCAATAGACCAAAGATTCATCATCTACGCGTGTTTGGGAGCCCGGAGTACCATCTTTTTGTACCAGGAGGGCCAAAAACGTGGAAGCCCAAATTGGGGATCTCAAAATTTATTTTGGCTTGATTGGAAGCAAAACCTTGAGCCTTTCAGGTATAACCAAGCGGCATGAATTGAGATGCGAGGGATGCATGACATTTCTGAAGCATGGCATGAAAGAATTTTCATTGTCAGAAAACTCATCATTCGAAATTTAAAGTTGTATTTAAATCTCCTTTTGAGAGAATGTAACATTTTGGAGAAACAATTTATATGGGATACGGGTACCAAAATTAGAATTATCGTTTATTATCAATGTAGCATTGTGAGATGACTTTTGGACTAATTTATGAGTTTATTGAGCTATTTTATGGAGAAAAATGTTTATCTATTTATGTTGAAAATCGAGGGCGTGACATGACGGAATGTGATTTATGCCCAAGATGCGATACTGCCATAGAAGATCTTAAGCATCTTTTCTTTGATTGCCCCACTAGCGCTAACATTTGGTCTAGAATGCCTAATTTCCAGTGCGAAGGGAACAAAAGTGGCGGACAAGCTAGCCAATATGGGAGTGGATCAAGAGCATAAGTGGGTCTCCCACATCTCACCCCCAATAGATATCATTCCCCTCCTCGAAGCCGATATGAGGGGGGTTGCCTTTGAGAGGCCTTAGTTTCGTTTTCTGTTTCCAATGTACCAAAAAAAAAGGAGTAACAAGAAGCTAGTCCCAGTTGGTTCAAATGTGACCCTCTAATTGCTCACAACCTTAGCAATGTGGTCCTGTATTCTAACTGAAGACCTTTTCCACAGAATGGGGTGATGAAATAAGATTTTCTACAAATTTATGCTGGGTTTGGCTCAAATCGAATAGTTGAATTATTTGAAAAAAAAAAAAAAAAGTTGACTTTCACCTTTAGTTTTAAAATACCTTCACTTGAAATTGCTCTCGGGATGAAGGGAGAATTATTTAAGGCAGCGTTAGAAACATCGTTAATTACACCCTAATCTCATTGTAATTCATATCTTCTAAATTAGTATGTATCTCATTGCATTTCAAATCCAGTCAAACAAGATCATTCATAATCATTTGGTGATTTGATATAATATTTGAACTGCCAAGATAATCTCTTTAGAATTCATCTCTTCTAAATTATCTCATTCCATACCGAGTCCAATAAAACAACTTTAAATTTTTTCTCTTCCTTGCCTACCTTTGTTGAAGTTCCAAACATACCCTAAAGTAGTGTGAAGAAGGTTTGACAAAAAGCTAAGATCATATACTAGAAAGTTTCAATTTTCAACATTATACGCTTGAAGACAAATATATAAAACGACTTTACTATTTTCTGTAATCAGGGAAGCTAAAATTTTTAATTTTTTTTTTTTATCAGTGGGATGCTAAAATTTATTCTTCTTGTTGGTGTATAGTTTATTTCGAAACAAAAAGCCAAAAAATGGCTTGAATAATTCAATAGCTACAAGCCCAATTGAGTGTGATGGGGTGCATTGTATTGCAGTCTTTACACTCATATTTGACATTTTTCGAGGACCATTAAGTTCTTGAGTTTGGGCTTCAGTTAGCTCGAAGTTGGAAGTCATTTGGGGCTTGTCTAGACCAAGACTAGTG
The DNA here is from genome assembly GCA_036023075.1 of Gaultheria prostrata. Classification (NCBI taxonomy): domain Eukaryota; kingdom Viridiplantae; phylum Streptophyta; class Magnoliopsida; order Ericales; family Ericaceae; genus Gaultheria; species Gaultheria prostrata. The sequence continues at coordinate 54,427 of JAXBDA010000605.1, read as the reverse complement.
GGTCATTGTGAAGAGTACTAGCAATAATTAAAGCCCATTGGAAGCTGATTGGGCAGGCCCAATTTTGGTAAGCGTGAGCAGAGGAGTTAGTCCATGGAAAAGGGGAAAACGGTTTATTTTGTAGTGTCATTTGACTAGGTTAAAATGACCCATTATTATGGGGTGTTTCACTTAGGTTGTGTTTGGATGACCGAAATCTTGACTAGGAATACGAATCTGATTACTGAGAATCAAATTCCTGAAAATTTTCTTGGGTGGGAATAATTTGATACCTGGAGTAATTTCATTTCGGTGTTTGGATTAATCCAATAATCTTACATGGAAAACAATTACTCCCTCTGTCCCAATTTGTTTGCTCACTACGAAACCACGTGCAATTTTCAAACTAAAAATTAATGTATTTATCAAAATAATTTTTGAATTTTTTTTGCACTGCATTAAAGTTTTCAATGAGATCTATCAAACAAGATCCACATTGATTAGAAAATTATTTTTGCAAGTACATTATTTTTTAGTTTGAAAATTGCACGTAGTTTCGTAGTGAGCAAACAAATTGGGACGGAGGGAGTATTTTAGAAAGTTATTAAAGTCAGCGTTTGCTTTTCTTAATTAATAAGCTTGGAATTTGAAATTCCCATGGGGTAAGGGAGGAATCAAATTCTCACTCAGTTTGAGAATGTGATTCCTGGTTGAATGTGTCATCAGGAATCACATTCCTATTCCTGACTGTTCCAAACGCGGGATTCAGAAAATTATGGAATCACATTCTTGTTCCTGTCTGTTCCAAATATTGGGATCATGAAAAGAAGACATCACATTCTCATTCCTCCTCGAGATTGCTGTCATCCAAACTGAACCTAAGGATGTTTTTTGGCTTTTTGACTTTTCACGGCTTTTTATGTGATGTATTGTGAGTGAATGACTGTCTTAGGAATTGAAATACTCCTTCCTGTTATGATGGCACAGAAAACTTGTCTATGATGGCTGGAAGTTTTCCGTGCCATCATGACAGGAAGTCTAGCCTTTCCGTGTCTTCGCTTGATAGATTGCTGACTTTCGCGGCGTGAAACAAAATTAAATGCTGAAGAAAGAGTAACAAACATCACAATATAGCCCCTGGCTACATAACACATCACAAGTCTAGCCTTTCCGTGTCTTCGCTTGATAGATTGTTGACTTTCGCGGCGTTATACAAAATTAAATGCTGAAGAAAAAGTAACAAACATCACAATATAGCCCCGGCTACATACCACATCCGTATGAACATTTAGATGAGCAACATGTTGAAGTTTCCATATGCTGATATCTATCTCAGTTCCATCAGTAAAGGAAGACTGGAGGTTTAATCAGAAACCTAAATGTATATATAACAAACTCCAAAGTCCAAACACCATTCCACAAACTAAACCAAAGCCAGGCCTAGCCGAACCCGAACTTTCCAGTCATGATGAGGAAAAGAGAAATTAGTCCCCCATAGTTCTTCCGTTGGATAGAGATGAGGAAAAGAGAAATTAGTCCCCCATAGTTCTTCCATTGGATAGAGATGTAACAAAATTAAAGGGTTACTTATGCTTCTGGGGCTATCGTTGATAACACAAGTTAGATCTCTTTATCGAGAAAGAAACTTGTTAGTTGGGCATATCCTTGGTTTAATCTAGTTAGTTACAAAAGCCTGTATGTAGCGATCTGAAGCAAAGGGAAAAAGCTGACTCCTGGAATTCTATGAATGAGGTTTCTGCATGGATGAAATATCGGTAAGAGTCAGAAAACTCTACCCCCAAAACTGGACGTAATAGGCATTCTGACTGGTTTAGGTTTGAGGGTGCACACCAAAAGTCTCCTTCAATTTTAAGACAAACAACTGGCAAATTATAAGAACAAACACAATGCTAAATGGACACGATGATAGCTAATATGGGCAACAGAAGCAGAAACACCAGCAATGACAAACAGCACCAGTATAAAGACTGGATGAACAGTTAAATAGAAACCGACAAATTTGGGCAATATCACAACGTCAAATAAGAACTAAAAGCTAATCTTGCAAACTAAGCAGTGTCCACTGTCCATGAAATTGTGCTCTTACTTAAGGCCTGGAGTATAATACAATGTACACTATCAACACTGTTACAGGAACCCAAGAACTCAATCGTATGGATATGTACAATACACGAGTTCCAATCTGAGCAAGAAAAGGAGGGAAGCCAATACTTAATTGGAAGTGAGTAAACAAAATTCCATACTCGAGCTCATAGAGACAGAGAGAATCATTGGAGTGCATATTCGATGAAAATTGTATTATGGCTTGGAGGATAGAGCTTTCATATCTTTCGAGATCGACCCAAATAGCAATGTAAAAGTTACATGTTGGAGATAAGATAGCAGAAGAAAAAAAGCTGCGAATGAATCTCTGAATTCAATAAGCAGTTTTAAAAACCTCAGAGCATTAAGTAGGATCAAAGAGAGAAAAAAACCTTCTAGAACTGTTGCTATTCAGACTTCACAGGAAGAAAAAGGCAAAGATTTCACCTTTCCGGCCACAATGAGGTTTCCAGACTTTGGATGCTGAACACAAAGCAATGAAGACGATGGCATCCACAAAAAGTTCCCTCATCAAAGCAGTAAATCCAATTTGAAAGCTCCAGCCATGAGAATACTGGCCCAACAAGAAGAGTCCAACTGGATCCTGTATCGTGCCCTGATGATATCCAGAAAGAGTTTCCAGAAAATACAGATACAGGCGGCAGAAAGGAATCTTTTTCTTATTATATTTTGGTCTCTCCCACTGATGCAACTATGCATTTCATGAAACTCGAGTGCACAAAGATTATGTCAGCTAATGTAAATAGAAATCTCTCAAAGCCCTTCATTTACAAAATTAAAACAAACAAAAGTTCCATCGCTGCTTTATTTCTCTAAGGCCACATACTTGGCTGGCACTACAAGATAAATTATAATAGATGGGCTGAGGATACCATTGTTACGGGAAAATTGGGAATACTCTGTAACAAAAATTTCGAAGCTTTGAATAAAAATGGTGGTAAAAAATCTATCAGAATCAGGGACTGCATGATAAATCTCCGGACATGTTAGACAGAATTATCTGTTTATCTTAGATAAAATGATGAGTCGGATATTCATGCTCATATCCGTTATAGTCATAATACAGCCTCTCCCCCTTGGCAATGTCCCGAGTAGCGACCAAAAGGACCCGGCATTCACCATTTACATTGTATCTCACGCACTTAAGATTCTGCTTCTTCCTACCGTCCCTGCAAAAAATTGGCAGGTTTCAACAATGGTATTACATATTCTCAATTCTCAAAATAGCTTGATGCAATTACAAAGAAGTTTGTAATGTGGCATCATTGGATGTCAAGATTTGTGGCTAGAAATAGTGGAGTACGACTATCAAATTTAGATCAAATGGATTAAGTTAAAATAGAATGAAAAGCAGGGAACTATTTGTTAAGTGTCGACGATAAATAATACGTGGGATACATAGGCTTACGGAGAATGGTTGTTAATGCCATTAATAAAGCGAGCAATGTTTCCACGTTTATCAGGACAGATTACAAGGCTGTTAGATGGATCCTTCGCAAGAAGAAGGGTCATCATGCTGTCGCAATCATCATTTTCCCGATTCACAATGTAGTCCACATCACCAGTATATTCGGCGATAAGTGTCATGTCCTTTAAAGGGCCGTCAGCCTCTACAGTAAAGCTGCATTAGAAACATACAGCAACAGATTCAATCTGTGTTGCCTGATATTTTGACTACCATAACAAGAGTTGCAGTAAACCAAATAAATTGGAAAGAAAACCAAATAAATTGGAAGAAGAAACAATACCCTTCACATGAATCAAAAACTACAAGAAGGGGAGGGCATTCGCCTCTTTTGTACATAGTTCTACACTGTTCCAATGTTTCAGTATCTTCTTTGGAGAGAACCTAGCGGAGAAACAACACATAATGACATGAAAAGACCTATCTATCAAAACCCAAATTGAAACTTTCATGGAGGAAAATTGGAAACAAATAACCACAATTGCAAGTTGAGACCTGCATGCCACCATTTTCTAACTCTGCTTGATTGGCAGATCTAGGAGCCATGCCTTGCATGTAAGTGAGCTGATCACTGAATTCCATCCGCAATGCAGTTAAAGCTGAAGCAAGTGAACCCATTTGTTCAAGCCTTCGGGCAGGATCTTCCGTTGGAGAAAATGGTAATATTCGTCTCCTCCTTTTCTTGTGCAAAACCAACATACCGGAACGTCTCCGACGTTTTCGAGCATCTACAAGTCAATTGAAGGCATCACGTGAAAACTATATAAAGTGGAACAACATTTGTAAATAATAAAATCCATTTGATAGGTCAGTCTGTATAAAGCTAGTCTACCGAGTTGTTAAAGCTGAATTAAAATGAACACATGGAACAAATAGCAGTGAACCAAAGATCACAAACAAGTATAATTTACCAAGCACATTTCATGATTGCAAAATCTTATTAAGGAACGACCTATACCCACAACATTAATGGTGGCATATGGGGATTGAGAGTTGGAGAGTCGACAATTGAGTGGTGGAACTGGAACCTCAAAACAGAATGACACATATTAAAGGGCGCAAAGGCGACTCAAGGCTAAATAGAGATTACAAAAGTGAAAAAACAGCGGGTGGATCTAAACAAACCAGCAATAAAAACTGAAAAGACGAGGGACTTAACTAAAGGGATTTTTAGCTCGAATAGAGGATCCATTTTCTTCAAAGGTGTCTTCCTTTGTTACTTAAACAGAAATCAAAGATTAAATCAATCAAGGTATTAGATAATCACAAAATTTCTTCTCATTCCTGCCCTAATAACAAAAACTTCAGCTAAATCATGCATTAAGGCCAGGGTAATCTGCTAGAAAACAAAGGGGTTTACTTTGTTGATTCATTGAAGAAGGTGAAGGATGGAATCTCCGGCAATCTAGCCTGTAGAATATGTGCAAAAAATATTAACCACCACCTCATCTAAAAGCTTAAGTATTTAGGATCTTCTCAACCCTTAGTTGCACTAAGCAGGAGCGGGAAGGGGGAGCAAGAGCGGGAAGAGGGAGATGGAGGATAGAGAAGATCGTATGTTTGGACTCATAGAAAATATATTTTCTAGTTGCAATATTGTAAGCTGTGTTGAGATACAAATAAATACCAGGGATTGACATATTGGTGTCAGTTGCAAATTATGCAAATACAAAGTGCTAGAGTAAATTTGAGTTAATTTTTATTGGTAACAATTAACATATTGGTGTCAGTTGCAAATTATGTAAATACAAAGTGCTACTGTGCTAGAGTAAATTTGAGTTAATTGTTGTTGTAGTGATTTATGGATGCTGCGAATATATTCTGAATTCACATCTATTCTTTGTTGCTTTGGGATTCATACGCTTGAGAGGTTCCATCCCAATTGTGAACATGATTCGTACTCTGTGGAGGCAAACTTCTCACGAGATTCTTACTTTGGAGCACGGAAGCAAGGACCTGGGACAGATTTGTCGCTCTAATGGGAGAATCATGACCAGATATTGCACGCAGAAATGCTGACATCTATGCTTAAAGAGAAAAAATTGAAAGGAGGAAATGAGGAACAAATGCTCACGAAGAGAGTTGAAGCAAGAATTTGACTAATTTGAACTTTGATATCATGATATGTTTGTCACCACCATCTCAAAAATTAAGTTGTTACTCACAATTAAGTATATCAAGCTCTCCAACAACAGAGGTTGCAAAAAAGCTGATTCTAGAGTTTATAAGCGTTCAAGTTTGACTCGGTATAATCTTGAAGCGTTGAAGCCAGGCTTAATTAAGCTTGAAGCATGCCATAAGGCCCACAACATGTGAACTCAAGGTCAGCTTGTAGAATGCAAGGTAAACTCGAGGTCGGCTCGCAGGAGGCAGGACATAAGATAAGCACGAGCATAGAACTCTTGATCATGTAGCCTTAACGCGTGGCCGTTCTAAAAACTTGATTCTTGGAAAACTGAAAATTCTGAATATGGTACTCTATTGACATCATATAAGATGGAACGCATGCATAATTTCGAGCTGACTTGAACTGTCCAATGGTTTGCTCCAGTTCGGCTCGTTTAATCAATGAGCCCAACCATGTGGCTCGAGCTCTTTCAATTACATGAACCAAGATTCAGTTGAGTCGTGCTTTGAGATGTCTATGAACAACTCAGCTCATTTGGAGCCCTATATTACCACCTACCAGGGTCCATCCACCCTGTGTACCTAAGAAAGTACCTTAGGTACTCGCTTATGTTAGGTCTAGTATCTTGATGGCTTCAGAACTATTATCAGAATGCCAACCATGCATGTAATATTTGATACCGGATTTCCAGAAGGAAGGAGGAAAATGACTCTGCACTCAATTGAAAGGGATAAGCTAACCACCAATGGGCATAGCACCAACTGGATACAAAATATCACCACCAAAGGAGTCCAACAAGGACCAGAGGGCTCAGGAAGCTACCAATCTACGGAATCCACCATAGAGAGAAACAATAAGGAACTTGTCACCAATCGGAAATCCACTTGAGGACAATATTTCACAAGACTCCTAATAAGTTCTAGATATCTTCCATCAAATCCTGTCAAAACCCTACACAAATACATTTGCAACCTACATCTAGACATAGGCTCTTCACAAATGAATCTTTAGCTACATGGACGAATAACACTAGGTATATTTGTATATTGATGTTCCATACACACACACACAAAAGATGTATAGGCCATGTGGCATTACAAGAAAATAAAAAATCATACAAAAATCCACATCATTCTCTCCACTTCTCTCATCTACTCCCTTTTCTTACTCCACCCTTCCATATATTCTTACACCTAGTATACATACAAACATACATACATAACAAAGAAACATCCACGACTGTCATATAACATTCTCATATTAAGTCGTAGTCGTCAGATCATTTCTATTTTAAAAGATACAAAGAATATTCTCCAATTGAATATGCCTTCTCTCCTCACTTTTTAGGCAATGTATCCCTATTCAAACTTTGCCTTTTATGATCAAATAGGAAAATGTCGCAAAATATATGGTAACTAACACTATGTGTAGATTACATTTGTCGGGTAGAACAATCGAGTAAAGTGGATAGTTTATTTAAATCGAGATTGTACTACGTTTCAACGTGGGTTTAGGCACATGCATTCTCCTAGTGTATATATAACATGTGTTCGTACATCTAATATATAGTGTGTATATATACATATGCGTATGGTTAAGCATCCAACTCAAAACCGATAGGCAATGAGTAGAGAGGCCACACAGACTAACACTGCCCCACACGTGCGGTCCCTGACCCAGACGTGGAGTGGTAAACGAAGGATTCATAACATAGGGATCAGAACATAACAAGGTCCGCTTAAGGCACAAACAAAGGGCAATTAATTCAGAGATTATTGTCCAAAAGTCTCCAAAAGCGTAGCTCCGATACAATATTAATGTATCCAACTCAAAACCAATTGGTAGGCTCATATACTACTTTTGGAGCTCATAATTAACCAATATAGAACAAGCTTTAACATGTACTCCATAAACATTTATACACTAAAGAGGTGTAGTCAACATGGCCTTACCTTATTTCTTGAGAAAAAAAAAAAAAAATCACACAAAAATCCACATCACCTTCTCAACTTCTCCCACCTCTCTCTTTTCTTCTTCCACCTTTCTCCTTCTCCAAGTCACTCATTTATTATCCACCACTTTTCTCATCCCACTCCTTTTTCTGCCTCCACACTTCTACTTTCCCAAGTCACTCATTTATTAGCCAATATATTTTATGTTTATTTGATGCTTTAGCTTTACTTTATTTTTACCAAAGATTTCATAATTTTTCTCTCCAATAGATCATGTTGTTCACTTTTTACAATCTATTAATTTCGTGTAATTTGAAACGAAAAAATGTAACCAAGTGTAAGCGGGGTAAAACATAAAATAATTTTCCCATGCTTGCGTGCATAGCATGGGTACCACACTAATACACTCACACTACAATGACCCCAAATACTTCTATTAGAAATTAAAGATGCCTACTTCTTGCATAATGACAAATTTTGTTCCCTGTTCCCATTGGCACGATCGAGTTGAGACCTAAAATTGAGAGCATTTTCCAAATAAACACTTGATAGATTACACAAGACAGAACAAACTCCAAACATCGTGGGCTTGTTCGATTTGGGTCTCAAGACCCGGTTTCTAAATAATTACTCGATCATTACCCCTATTTCTTTCCCATCATTACATCTATTTTTAAATATTATTTTTATTTCTCTCTATCTCTCTCTAATCATTACACCTAATTTTCAATTATTCCTTTCATTTCTCTCTCTACTCAAAACCCAAAACCCAAATGTGAAACTCAAACCGAACAAGGTGCGTATTTGGCAAGACAACAAAAAAGTTGAAAAACAATCACATGTGTACTCGTCAAAAATTTGTGGTTGATTACAACGAACACAGTTCTTCGGTTTCTGCTCCACGTCTATGGGTTAACTCTCTTCAATTTGATTGGCCTTGATAGTCTTCAACTGAAGTTGTTAATTGCTTATTCCAGTAGATTTTCATCAACATTATCGTCATTGGCTTCAAACAAATCATCAATCTCGTCAACTTCATCATCAACAACTACTATATTGTTCTTGACGTTCTCATCAACCAAAATCAAGAATCCATCTTCTTTACTGTGGTGTATTAGAGGTGATTTCAATTCAATTTGTGTTTATCCAAGAAAATCTCCTTGAACAGTACTCTTATGCTTTGAAAGAAAATCATTCCATGCACGATCTATCCTCGATTTTTCACTGAATAGCAACGCTTTATCGTTACGTGCCAAGGACTGAAAACTCGAAGAGTAAGAGCACCGCTTTGATAATTATTGGGTACCGGACTCCAGAGGAGGACACTCAAAGCAATAAGTTCACCTCCTAAGAATCGAACACCAAAGGGATGTAAAATATCACTACACAACGGGTTCAAGAAGGGATAAAAGGCTCAGCAATGCTCACCACTCTAAGGCATCCACCAAAGAGAGATATAACGAGGGAATCATCACTTATTGCAAAATTCACTTGAGCAACTATTTGATTATTAACCACCAGCTCATCTAAAAGCTTTAGCTGTTTCAAAGAGGGTTAACTTCATCATTGATATACTCAACACACCCCTTCACGCCCGTGCTGAGTATTTTAATTATCAGTTTGGCGGTGAGTTCCGAACACAATACTAATACCTGCTTCAATACCATATAGATTGTTAACTCGTGCAGCACTTAAGCTGTTATGGAGAGGTAACTGCATTATTTCTATTCTCAACAAGAACTAAGAAGAAATCTTTCGTTTTCATCAAACCAAATGTTACTTAATTGTAGAAACAAACACCTCTTTTCAATAGCATTACAAAGCGTTTTTTTCCTGAGACTCAAAATAAATTCTAGATAACATCCAATAAACCTCCTTTAGAGCACATAGACCAATACATTCACAACTTTCCATCTCCATCTAGATTTCACAAGTGACTCCTTCGCTAAATGTCTAAATTACAATACATTATTCGGTCAAGACACCGACTATATTATAGATGTATTCCAAAAGAAAACTTGTATATTATAGATGTATTCCAAAAGAAAACTTGAAAAGTACGTAGACAAATACATTAACAACTTTCCACATAAATACAGACTTTTTACAAATGACTCTTTAGCAGTGTTTTCAAATCGGAATACGTATCGTGTATCGTTTTTTCATTATATAAATCGTATCGGGATACGTATCGCATATCTTAAGATACGTTTGATGGAAGAGTAGGAGTTTCTAATGTTTAGTTAGATAAGATTTTGGGAGAGGGAGAAATAATTAAGGCAAGAGTGGAGAAGGAGAATATTACAGTTAAAATCAAAACTCCCTTTTTTTTTAGCTTGGTACAAAATGGCTAGAACTCATCCTTATTTATACTACTCCATGGAAGGGTCTAGTCCAAATTCATGGAAGGGTCAAGTCCAAAGATATTTTCATATAATATAAACTTTGAGGTAGATTCTAGAATTATAGATGTGACTAAAAAATCTACATATTTCACAAGGATGTTGTAGAATTTCTAGAAGATAGATATTATAGAGCTTTTAGAAACTAGATATTTATACCTACTTCAATAATATCTTTCATCTTTGAACTTTATCAATTGGGCTTATTTGATTTTTATTTTATTGTGCCAAAATACTAAATCTAGTTTATGCTTCAACAACAATAATCACAATTAACTTACAATTAAAAAGTAGTTATACTTGAACATCACAAACTGCACTTACATTTACCAAAAAAGAAAAGTTTTTAAGATCCAAAATTTCAAGTCTCTCAATTGAGGTCTATCACATTAAGGCTTTCTGGTGCTTCAGTTATGGAAAGAAAAGAAGAGTCCTTATATAATTCAGGCAAAACATAGTCAAATTATGGTTCTTTCCTCTATTCAAGCCGCTACGTTGAGGTTGAATTTCTATCAAATGTTCAAATATCTTCATAATTAGATAATTTAGATCAAATGGCTTAGATGAATACATTTGGGGTTCCGCATCTTCAAATAAGATCCGACTTTTTCCCAATAAGTAATCATAGGATATGTACCAAATCAGGATACGCATATAAATAGTAAGATACGCGATCGTATCGTAGGATTTCTATACAAAAAGGATACAGGGTGCAATACGTATCGGTTTCCGAAGGAGACGATACGAATCGTAGGATACGTATCGTGTATCATAGGTTTTCAACAACTATGCTCTTTAGCTACATGTCTGAATAACTCCCGAAATAGTCCTACAAAGATGCATTCAATGTATATGCATACATCTAATATCACCAACACTAAATACTTTTTCCCAGGCACTGAAATGGCGCCAACAATTATTAACACAAAGGAAACTTGTCGTACATATGGTTGCCCACGTAGATGCCATGTCACCAAGGCTATGCTCCTTAAAAAAAGGGCTACCATTGGACGAGGCTTCTGCCACTGGCAAGGTTCTACCATGGAGACTTCTAGATGAATGTAAGTACTTGCTTCGAACTTATGCAGCGCGGAGAGCCAAGCGCTCTAGAATCGCTGCAAACGAATTAAATTTCTATCTCTTAACCTGCATAAAATAAATTGTGGTTCCCAAGCATTCTAGGCTTTCGTAGCCAACCTATTGTTGCAATTGCCTAAAATCCATCAGCTAAATAAATGTCGAAATAACACATAGAATGTGCACTTCAATATTCGAAATCTCGTTTGTACAAAAATTACTTTTTTTTATTTTATTTGCATTTCTCATCAACAAAAAGAAAAAAGTGATAAATTTGATTTTAAACTTCATTTCGAAGATCATGGCACAAAACCCAAATCCCAGAATAGCACAATTGATAAATAGATGACAATGCCTACATTTTTGCACAAATTATGTAACAAAAAACAAGATTGTGAAAGATGAATGACATCTTTGTCATCACAAAGATTAAACTAACCTTGAGGGGATGGGCACTTTCCAGCTGAAGATTTGGCACATTTCTGAATCCGGAAAAAATCAATCACCTTGGTCTGCGAAAAACCTAAGAAAACAAAACATACATTTATATTCATGAATATATAACACATGCATGTATACATCCATGGAGATATACAGCCCGTTTGTTTAACCAGACATGATCATCAGATTGGACTACATATTCAGGCACGAGAAAATATCCTGTAAGTGATTAAAATTTCATTTTTTCCACATTCAAGAATTGATATCATCAATTCCCACTACTAATCCGACTAGCATTCAAGCCAAGAAGCATTTGGCCCAACGGCATCACGGCATTTAGGTAGCAGCAGGAGAAATGAGCTCACGAGCTCAACTCTTTTTCCAAGGTGTTAATCTAACAATTTCAAAAATACTGCCCGGCGATCAAAAAAACTCCGATCAATTTTCAAAATACTGCTCGGCGATCAAAGAAATTCCGACTGCCATTCGCTATTGGTCCCGTCAAACAAATGTCGAGGTAGAAAGGATTAGGAAAATTCGTACGTTTTACGGGGCGATTTTGGGAGCAGCTAGGGCAATACCACGAGCCAATGGGGACACGAACAACGATAGGTCGAAGGCACAGCATGTGGTATCCATCATCGCACCGGTCACACAGGAGCATCTCATCGGAATCCTCGCCGGACCCGCATTGATTGCAAACGACGCGGCTGTAATCGTCTCGGTCGACGACGGCGTACTTGGCCGACCTCATGATATCCTCCATCGACCTCATCTTCTTCTTCTGCTGCTGCTGCGGCGGCGGCGATGGCGATGGGTGGATTGACGTGCGGCGGCGGATAGGGAACACCTTCTGCGCCGCCGGCGAGCTGGACGACGGTGCCATTGCGGGGGCAGCCGGAATGGTAATTTACTGGATTCTGCGAGGGCTGATTCGGAATTAATGGGAATAATTTATGATTTTTTTTTTTTTTTTTGACTGTGTGATTGTTGAAGAGAGACTGTAAGAAGAAGAAGAAGAAGGAAGCGTCGCGGGGAATTGGACAGGAGGCAGGTGGCTACGTTACGCTGAGGTGGCCAGAGAACGTTCGTGAGGCTACTGTGCGCTTGCTGTGCGCACGGAATGCACATGTGCGCACCTTGGAAATAAGCACAGCGTTTTTGCTCCTTTCCCTGTTAGCCGTTTGGATTTGTATTTTGCGAGCCGTGTTTTTTGTTTTGGAAATCAAATACTCCTGCTAGTACTCCTATAGGAAAATGATTTTGTCATTTCAAATTTTAATAATCACACTTTAATATTTTTTTATTCTTCATGTTATATGTATTTTGAATACTAATAGACAAATATTGAAATATAATTATCAGAAAAGCATCAAAAATCTCATTTTCATTGGAAATTTGTACGGATTTCCTTCACATAGAGTTCCGATGTAACTTGCAACTTATGACAGAGACTTTTGAAAGAAAAACATTAGAGAATTTGTAACAACAATTTGTTTTGAACCATGTCCAAAATTACACACCAAAACACACACCCTCATAAAACCCAAAGGCCCCACATACCATTTTTGTGAGAGGGTGTGTGTTTGCTTGTGGTTATAGCATTATTGTTTGTAACAAACACACTCACGGCCCGTTTGGCGACCAGAGATGATTTTAGGTGAATTTGTAATGAGGGTGGGCCCACCTCCTAAGAAGGATGGATTTGTATATGAGATGTTTGGTTGGTATTTTGAGAGAGGGGATTTAGAAGGTGGATATGATGGGATAAGTTGTAAACAGACTTAATTGCCCCCAATTTGTTGTTTTAATGGATAAATTGATTTGATTTGATTATAATTGTAATAAATACATATTAATTAGAATAAATACGCAATAAATACATTTAAACTACATTATATGTTAAAAATATAATATTTCCGGAAAAAAAATTGAGAAATTACTTAGAGCAAAGCCAATTAATATGTAATATGTTTTATAATATCAATTACCTTTTTTTTATTTTATAATATGTATGATTTTTTACCTTTCATTTTGTGGAGTTTAAAAAAGAAAAAGAAAAAGAGCCCTTATAATAAAGAGTAGCCGTAGGATAGCCTTTGGGAACAAATAATTGCATGCATCATTGATACACTAGATCATTTCTCCCTTTCCTTCCAGATATTTCTTATTGATTCTTCTCCATTTCATTTCGTTGATTTCAACACAATTTCAAGGCGCAACAGAGTGACCGGAAAAACTCCAAACCGACCGACGACGGAGTCCGACGACGGGCTTTTCAGTGAAATCCAACGAGGGGGTCCGACCGATGTTGGCAACCCAGATCTAACCCCCACCGCCTCCTCCTCTGGTTCATCTCTCTCTCTCTCTCTCTCTCTCTCTCTCTCTCTCTCTCTCTGATTTTGCTAGCAAAATGGTAACAAAATGCCGTGATTTGCAGGGGTAGAATGGTACCAAAAATTCACAAACCCCCCTCGGATTTGTAACGACAAGGTCTGGGCTAGTGTTAGCTAATCCGGGTGAAGCCGGATTTGCACTCCAAAAAATAGAAATAGTCCGGGTGGATTTGGGGACGAATTTGGCTGCCAAACGTCGGCTTGTGGTGGGCCCTGGATTACAAATTCCGGGGCTGAGCCAAATTCGGGTGCTAATGTCGTCGCCAAACAGGGCGTCAATGGACATCATTTTGGAAAACCATTTTTAATAGTTGAAAACTTGTTCGAGTGCAGAAAAGTGAGAAACTAAAGCTATAGTACTACTCCCTTCGTCCCGAATTTGTTGTCCATTTACGGGTTTGCATGCCATTTTTCAATTACTTATATCTCTCAATCTATAATGTGTTTTACAATTTTTGAAAATTTTGTTTAATAGTACTCATCGAGAACTATCAAACAAGATCCATATTGAATATATACAACATTACACATTGAAAAATATAACCAATTTTTTAAAGTGCAGTGAATAGTGAAAGTAGACAACAAATATGGGACGGAGGGAGTATTAATTATCCATCTCGATTTATGCAGTGCCACGCAAACTATTGTGGTGGAGTGTTGTGTACCTAGCATTATTGATCTAGTTATACAATACTCTCTAAGTACACAGTTCTCTACCACAACAACCTGCGTGGCACAACAAGATTGGTGTAAACATCCGTGATTTTAAATTCCATTTCTTTTATTACATTTAGTGAGAAAAGAATTAAAATTGAGTTTGATTAGGTTATCGGGGATGTGTTTGTATGAATGTACGTGTTGATGAACCGGAAGTTCAGTGGATGGTTGGGAGTTGTGTTTCCTTGTTGTGAGGTGGTTTAGAAGTGTCGGGATTGCGTTGTTTGCGATCAGGGGTGAATCGCTAAAAGGGTGAAGATTTTGGATACTTCCCAGGCCGAACCGGTTCTAGCTTTTTGCTAGAACCAGTACCTCTAAGTCAGTGGCTAAATTTTCTTGTCTGAACCAGTTTTCACTTTTTGCCTAAACTGGTACCTCACATGCAGAACTCAGTTATTTAGGAACACGATTCGGAAGGCTATAAAAGGGGTCTCTCAGCCATTTCCTCACTTCAAACCCACGACAAAACCCTAAAACTCATCTACTCTCACTTCTCTCTTTAAATCTCACCCAAATCTTGTGATTTCTACCTCAATCTACCACAAATCTTCAAGATCCACGCGTTTCGTCCATTAATTTCACTTGGAATTGAAGTTTTTCACTAAATGAGGTAAATCTCCTATTTTGAGCAACATTTTCTCTCTCTTGGCTAATTTCTCTTCTCTCTCTTTAGATACTTGTTGATTTTTGCTATCTTGTATTGTATTTGAGGAATCTAGACTCTTGATCTTATGGCTATCTTTGGATCCTAGAGGAGTTGTTTCTTGGTAGTGGTTTTCAACTCTATCAACTTAGGGTTTGTTGGATCTTAGGGGGGTTTTACTAAAAACCCATCTAGGTTTTCTCTATTTCTCTACATGTTTATGTTGTAATAGTGCGTATCTCTTGGTGTTTGATTGTTGGACTGGGCGAAGTGAATACTCATCCCTTCCATTTCTCAGGTACCAATCAAGGTGCATGGTTAGAGTGCTTGGCATGCATGACATAGCATTGTTTGAGATCTTTATTTAAAAGTTATTTCGTCATATTTGTAACATTATTTTTGGAAGAAGAAGTTGTAACTTATATTTCGTATTTTGAATTTCAATGGTGTAAAACTATTAACTTTCAAGTTCTCTTGTAACACATGGTACTTTGGGTGTAACTTAATGTCTTAAATGGGGAAAACTAACCTTATTTGGCAGTGTGATGTGGCACGACATCGTGTAGTAAATTATTGGGTTTTTAATCAAGGGAAATAATATTATCAATATGTTAAAAATTGAGAGCGTGACAATTGGTTATGGGAGAACTTGCACTTTGAAACTACTTTGCAACCGCCAATCATGTAGTGCCATGCTGGCTTTTGTGGTTGGTGTTGTAGTGGAGTGTTGTATCCCTAGCATTATTGTATCTAGATAAGTGTCGCATTAGATCTTGATTAGGACTTGGTTTTACTGTTGTCCACTTGGGGAAGCTCTTCTCATGCATGCAAAGATATCAGAATCATAAACCTTTTAGATCGTGTCAAGAATAGAAGTTGACAAAATCATGTCGATTGGACATCGATAGATATATTTCATGATCCATTTAAGTTAGAAAAGATTACTCTCACACATAGTACCCAAACCCTTTTGTTCCCATTTGTATCAAGATAAATGGACCCTGAAATCATACTTATTGGTAACCAATCGACTTGGTTTTATGTGCGACAAATGTTCTTGACACGGTCTAAAAAATGAACGACTCTTGTCATCTTTTGCATACTTAAGAAGAGCCCGCAAATGTATCCAACCTGGGGGTGCAGTTCTTTAAGGGGGACTGTGGGAAAGCCAAGTCCTTTTGATTAATGGTCAGCGTAACTTGTAACACTTGTTTTTTATAATTCAAGTGTCCGAGCAAGTTTATGCACACCTCCACTAATCTTGGAGAACTGATTCCACTGCCCACTTATGAGTAGATATGACAACGAGGCGGGGCAGGACGGGTGGGGTGGATCTCACTGTCCCCGTCCCCGTCCCCGATCCCCGAAGTCGTACCAATCCCCATCCCGGCCTTGATCTCCATCGGAGAAATTTTTTAAATTTCATCTCGCCCCATATCTACTTTATATATTGTCTGATTTCATTAACAATACATTTGCGTAGACACCCCACCTTGGTTGTCCATAATGCTTCGGCCCTTTGGTTGTGCCGTCGCCCAATGATGAACATGCTGGTATCGATTTTATCCACCATGAGAAGATCAACTTGATGCAAAGATGTCTTACAGTAGCCTATTGTCATTCTCTTACACTAAGATTTTCAAAGAATATTTTATCGAGTTCCCGAAAACCTTTTATTGAGTTCCTACCGAGTGTTTTTCAAAATATGTTGGGTAATTTTATTCTCCAAAACTATTTTGTTTTTAATCCGCATAAAGTCTTATTTTTATCCCAATTCGTCGCTATTTTTGGCCCAAAAATCAGCCCGGAATGCGTCAAAATGAACCCGACCCGAACGAGCCCAAGCCAGCCCGGCTCTGACCCAAGGTTGGTCTGGCTTTGATTAAAAAAAATGTTTTTTTTATTTTCAAAACCTTCTAGGTTCGCATGCCACGTCATTTTCGTACGGATCCGCGTTTTGTACTCGTCCCACATCAACTAATGAACCCTTTTTTTCCTGAAATCATGTTATAAATACCTCCTTTCACCAAAGGTTTCGATCATCCTGAAAACCTGCAAATCCTTTGATTTCGCAAAGTGTAAGCTCTCTTGAACTGAGATTCTGCTCTTGGTTCAAACTTAGAGTGCGGTTCAGTTTAGTTATTTTCTCTTCTACGCCGGTAGGCTGCCGGATAGAGGTTTAGCATCAAGGCTATATTTGCGAAGGTGGTCTAGTTCAGTTTGGTTGCTTTCTGAGGGCAGCCGGTTCAGTCAAGGTATGTTTCCTTTCTTTCTTTCTTTCTTTTTATTGTTTAATTTTTGTTTAGTTTAGTTTATGTTTATGTTTAGGTTCTTGTTTAGTTTATGTTTATTTATTTTGTTTAGTTTTATTTATGCATTTCGCTTAGTTTATTTCGTTTAGTGCGCATGCCTAGGTTTTATTTTTATGCTTAGTTTATGCATGTTTTAGGACTATGTTATGCTTAGTCTGAATTATTGCTTAGCATGTAGAATTACCGTTTTGCCCTTGCATGTGTAGTAGAGCTTAAATATCGCTTTGCATGCACACACATGCATGTAGTCAACACCTGCGCATGATTTAATCCTCACCAGAGAGTTGTTATTCTGTCCGAGTGGATCCTTGCACGTAACGTACCCTGTCGTTATGATGCCTGTATAAGCACTCGTAAATGTTATATTTCAGTCGTTACCCTGTCCACACGCATATTTACATTTCTACCCCTGTTGTATTGTTCCACGCATATCACCTATCCCCAGTCGTTACGCTGCTCGTTTGTTCCAGCATGTCAAATTACCATTTTGCCCCTGCATTTGCATACCGCATGATTAATTAGTCGTTTTCCCTTATGGTCCTTCCATAAGTAGCCTGCATGCATATAGTTTCCATATTTAGAAAGTTTCTATTTTAGGAAAATTTCCTAATTTGTGTCGTACCCCGTATGCGTATAGTTTCTATTTTAGGAAAAGTTTCCTAATTTGTGTCGTACCCCGTATGCATATAGTTTCTATATTTAGAACGATTTCTATTTTAGGAAAAGTTTCCTAATTTGTGTCGAACTCTGGACATGCATATGATGTCTATTTTTGGAAAGTTTCTATTTTAGGAAAATTTCTTAATTTGGTCAAGTTTTCCGTTTAAACCCGTTCTTCTCATTGATGCATGCATGTACCCTGAGTACGTTTAATCATGTTTATTCATTATTTCATATCGCATGTGCCCATTCAGTTCGAGCCCGTATCGTGTTCATGAATAGGATAGAACCCCTAAAAGTAGGTACCTTGTCTGGCATTCGCAACGGCAGATTAATCTTTTTGTTCTGCATGTGTTAGTATCGTATGAGAGACCGAGGATGGTTGTTTATCATCACCTATAGTGTAGGATGATAATGAACTACTCAGCCTCGGGTTCCCATTCATAGGTTGTTTGCTTTTGTTTTTTGTGCATGTTGCATTCAACAGAGGTGGTTTTCAACTGGCTATTTTTCCCTCTTGCAAAAGATAACCTTTTTAAAATATTTTACTAAAATGCACCTATCCGTTTGCTTGAGTCTCATGTATCTAGGATAAAAACAAATTGAACCAATGGTGATGAGTAGAGGCCAATCATTTGATTGGGCGGAGTGGGTGCCTAACACCTTCCCACTCAGTACCTTAGCCCCCGGACCCGTCTATGGTGACAAGGATCGAGCCTTTCCATATATAGAGTCATTTCAAGGTTCTTGGACCTATAACCAAGTGGCGACTCTGGTCTTCGCTGAGTATTCGTGTTTCGAGTACTCAGTAGTGTATATGGTCATCAATCCAGCATAGAGATAAAGTATCGATGCCATGTTGAGTGTATTCTGGCGACGGAACCAATTTTTCTCCTGCCACACACCCCGTCACCCCGGCGAAGAGTCGGCGGAGAGAGCGGGGGCGCTCACAACTTGGTATACATTTGTTGACTTCGTGCCCAGATGAAGTTGCACCTATTTAATTTCTGATCGTCAAGCCAAAAGCGAAAAATAGAGAAATTAAGGCTCCGTTTGTTTCAATGTAAAACATTTTACATGGAAAATATTTTCCTTCTAAAAAGATTTTTCCAAAAAAACTATTCTTCGTTTTTATTTTCCGATGTTTTATAGATATTCAAAACTTATCTCCGTGAAAAGGATTTCCTTGAATAACATCACCAATCACGGCTTTGCTTTTCCGGTTTCCCTAAAACTAAAAATGTTCAAAAGTTTGTAGTCGCAATTACATATATGTATACACACACACACAGAAGGGAGAAAAATAGAGCAGGGACGGGTTTATTATTTGAGTTTGTCTTCAATGTGTATGAGGGTGTGTGTGTATGAGTGAGAGAGGGAAAGAATTAAGCGAAATTGGAGTTTTATGTAAAGACACTGACAAAAGTTGAACATAAGTCAGTGATATTCCCGTGAATTTGTGGACTCCCGCCCCCCGACATGGCCAGTGATTGACCGTAGGAAAATGCGGGCATGCAATCGGTTTGTCTCCACATAGTGATGGGAGGGCCAGATGCGTGTGGCGCTGATATTTTTGTATACTATCTGTTTTGAATCTGTTGGCATGTTTAAGACTCTGTTTGCATACCATTTCGATAATCCACGGTGCCCATTGTGCAACACCTACAACGTTCAGAGTCGCCACTTGGTTTAGGCTAAACCAATAAAATGCTTGACCAGAGATTCTAGTCTTGGATTCGAGAGCCAAAAGTACAATGAGGGGAAGGTGTTAGGAACCTCTCTCCGCCCGATCTTGCAACCAGCCTTTACTTCGTTTAACCAAGATCAAGTTGTTTGTTGCCTTGTCTTTAGCACATACTGGTTTTATATGGTTTAGCAGTTATGGGTGACGAAAGCAGTAAACGCATGTACAAAAGTAATAAAATAGAAACCAGAAAGTTCTTCTATTGAACGATCTGGCAGCGCCTTGAAACGTCGGCCGATATACTATTAATCATGGCCGACATTCGTTATGTCGGTCGTGCTTCCTCGATTTACACCAGAAAATTATAGACTGTGCTGTGTGTGAAAAAATGCTACGAAGATGAAAGAAAAGCTAACCCTCGCAGACCAATTGCTCTTTTTACGACCTTGTGTCCCTCAGAGCTTGTTCGCAGTTGTGCGTTGAGGCAATTTGCCTGCTGCTTGTAATAGATTGGCTTGCGCGGAGCCTAGTTTCAGCTTTTGAACCGGAATCAGATGAGAACTTGGAGTTTGAGGCTGCATGCTTCAGATTTAGGGCTTTAGGAGCGGAGTTTCGGGAGTTGTTGAGGTATTCAGGCAGAGCTTCGGGTTTTGAACCGGTGTCGGGACACACTTGTGGATCCCACACGATGAATTTGAACCATTATATCATCTTAAAATCATTTTCCGATGAGCCCTACGCGGGAATCGAGGCAATCAGACATTTGAATGGAAAATGGGGTGATTTTGGATTGAGCTCTTAAAGCCGTCCGAGTACCTTGATTCCCGTGTAGGATCCCTCGGAAGACAATTTTAAGATAATCTAACGATTCTGATTCACCGTGTCGGATCCACAAGTGTGTCCCCGACGCGGGTCGGTCCCTTGAAGATAATTGTTGTTTTAGAGCTTTTGTTTGTTACTACTTTAGTTCGATAAGACACTGGTCCGAGCATGACATAATACAAAAATAAGCACGATATGAATAATGGTACGAAATGATGCAAAGAATACGAAAAGAAGCACGACATGGATATTGGCGTGTCTAAGGAGAGGACCGAGCCTAGAGTTTTTTTACTATTGCACTACATGGTAGGTCACTAGGTCATGTTTGATACGAAAGTAAGCATGACATGGATCATGGATAGTGGTTTGTCCCCTGCTAGAATTGCACTTTACGGTACACCGCGACATAATAGTAATTATTATTATTATTATCATTATTTTCTTTCGTTCGACATGATTATTAGACGGGCCTAACTATTCACAATACGAATTAAGGCTGACTCACTCTGTATTTTCGGTATTTTTTTCGTATCCTTCTCCTTACAAAGAATATCAAAAATGCCAAAAAAAAAATTAAAATACTATGGTTGGAACTCAACCTAAGCATTGCTGGCTTATTAGGTAGGCGAGGGAAGCTTGGGCTTCCAGCCTCCAAGAGAAGCAAAAAATGAGGGCCTCTAATTTTTTTGTACCCCGGGATTTTTATTTATTTATTTAGTACCCTTATATACATACGCATATATATTAGGCCCAAATATTTTTACTCTAACCATGTCTCAAGAAATATTAAATGAATTAGCTATATTGTCCGTTGAAAAGGATTTGGTGAAGAAGCTTAACTATGGAGACTTAAATAGTACGTTTGCATCAAAAAGTACGAGAAGACTAATTTTCAAGTGATGGCTTTTGAGATTTGTAATGGTTGCATTTTGTTTAGGATAACCGTATGTTTATATCTTTGTAATGGTAAATCTTTTATAATATTTTTTTTTGTACGGAACTTTTTGTCGACCAAGTTATATGAAAAATATAGACAGGCCTCACTTAAGGAGTTCTCTTTCGGCCTCCAATACTTATGAGCCGGCCCTGAACCTAAGTTATGAACGAAAATAAATGGACTGTGCACCTAAACCCTTCTTGGCAGCGTTGTTTTTTTTTTTTTTGATCCAACGGTCAGTGATTGTCCAGGCTAGTTTACGCATAGTTCGATTATTCCTCTCCTTGGCTTGATCAATTTTGATGGTTTCCACAAACCTTAGAATGTCCGATCGAGAAATTTTTTAGTGCCGGGTGGGTATGGTACACGTGGTACGCATTCGGTGATCTCAGGCGTCCACAAGGCAATCCGATAGAGAGTGGTCAAGTGAGAGGATAAAGAGTAAATCAATCTGGGCTGTCCAAAATACGCTTGGACTACTCGGATCGTGGGTGGGTACCGCCACTCGGCACGACTAACTTTTAGGTCAATTCCCTGAGAGCATCTCATATCAATCTTTATATCTCTATTTTAGAGACCAAATGTGACATAATGAAGGGGAGATTTTGTAATTTATCACCTCTTTTCTTTAATTTTTTGTACATTTTGGAGGGACTCATCGTCATTTTTAGAGATTCAGAGACCAAAATCAACATCTCTATTTTGGTCTTTAAATCTCTAAAAAAATAATGGGTCTCTCCAATATTCTTTCATAAAATTCAAAAAATGAAAGAAATGACGGAACAAATTACAAAATTTCTCCTCATTATGTCATGGGCGGAGTTACCTAGAGACAAAATGGGTCACTTGACCCTTCTCACTTCAACTTTCTCACAAGGATTTTTGATAATCTGGAGCTAAATTTTACGATTTTGCCCCCGCAAAAATTTAAAAATTTTCCTAACTTACTTAAAATTTATAGAATTCGCAAGTTTTTTTTTTTTTTTTCAAAGTTGATAGTTTGACAAATGAGGTTATCGTACATTATTTTCAAGATATAATAAGTCATTAGGATGAGTTATAGAACAAAATTACATATATCACTTTATATTTACATTAGAGTTCAACTCTTAATTTAGTTATTTCTTTGCAGGAGCAGATAGAAAAATATAATTTGCATAGATATCTAATTTTTGACCCCACTTGTAAAGACCCGTAAAATTTTATTATTTTTCCGGAAATAATGCGAGAAATTGTGGGAAATGTCTAAAATATTTAAGTGTTGGATTATATGGTGTTATATGTGGGAGGGGACTCAATTACATTACACAAGTCACATTTGGACTTGGGGTGTAATTCTTTTTATGATTTAAGGGTGCATGTGGTGAAAGGGGACACACACACCCATTTCTCCCTCTCTTCTTCTCCATATGTCTCTCCTTCTCTCTCTTCCTCCTCCATTACTCTCCTCATTAAATCTCCCATCAAACCTCAAAATCTCACACTCCAACCTAAACTCGTTCACAAAACCTTCGGGAAATCTCGCAAGCTACGCGTGGGTGGTACTCTTTCACTCCGGAGGTGATAAAAGTTTGGTTGGGTTTCACTTGGAAAACTAGGGTTTATCTTCCACCTCATTTGAAGCTCAAATCCTTGTTTGAGGTAGGGAAATTTCTATCATTACTAAGTATTTTCAAGTGCTTGTGTGTGGAATTCATTCTCATTTGCCATATCCCTTTGATTTTGCTTGAAAACCCATTTCTAGTCATTTTGGTAGGGGGTTCTTACTTACTTGTTAAGTGTTTATGTGTGGGTGGTAGTGAAATCTCTTAAGTAATGTATGCTTCTTGTTAATCTTGTTGAAAATCCATGACTTAATTGATGTCTCTACCTTCTTTCATGCTTATTGGTTGATTTGTGCCATAGAAATCTGGGTTGAAGAGTAGTTTTGAGTTTGGGTTGAAATCCCCCACCTTGGGTGAAAATCTGCTAGAACTGGTCACTATTTACGCTTTTGGGAAACAACAATGCAAAATTGGGAAAAGTGTAAAACTACAATGTTGTAGCTCTTCAAATTACCTACGTTTTGATATATAATACGTCCAAAACGGAGTTCGGTGTGAAAAGTTATGGCGAAAATACTGAGACTGTTCAAAATATGCTCGTAATGGGTTTGTATCGATACAAAACAACTTTGTATCGATACCAGAGGGGCTGTCCAGATTTTGGACCTAGTGTATCGATACACCCTCATGTGTATCGATACAAATGACCATTTTTGGCTAGAATCATGTTTTGTGACGCCTTTTGATTTCTTCGAGCATTTGCTTGGTATAACCACCCTCCGAACCTCGTTTCTTGTTCCGATAATTGTTCCGGACCTACTCGCTTGTACCGTTAGAGAATCGTTGGGTTTCCGTGATTGGTTAACCTTATGTTTTATGCTATGTACCTATTTGATCGAATTTGATGATACCCGGGGTTTAGACTAACTTCACGGGGGTATGGGTGACACGATGACACGAACTCGTGGTTTATGTACCTTAAATTGAAAGTGAGAACTTGAATGAATGATACGGGGTCGAAAGATAGCCCGGAATGATACTCAGTCCGTTCTTCGGGCGTGTCGCGAGAAATTATGCCTTGGCCAAGGGGAAGATGATACGGGGCCTATATGGTAGCCCGGAATTGATACTCGGGCCGTCCCATGGACGTGTCGCGAGGAATTTCTTAAAGAATTGGTTAAATGAACGTGTGACACAAGGATGTGACGAGCTAGACACGAACGAAAGGTTGGGTATACGTTGGACACGTGTTGGACACTTTTGATGAAAATCCCTTAACTTTGTGATCTCATGAGCTTCGTTTCGATTTGCCTACTTCATTTGGAACCGTGGACATTATTGTGTGATTTCAATCCCTCATCCCACACACTTGTATTTCATTATATTTAGTCTTGGTAGACTTTTTCCTACTGGGCTAGTGAACTCACCCTAATTATTTCAGGTATACAGCACGGAGCATGACATGGGGTGCGAGATGTGTGTGCATGCATCCATATTTCTGCAAGCTAGTACGGAGGGTTATGGCATCATCCTTTAAACTTATATTTTGAAAGAGATGATCATGTAACTTTAATTAATGTATCTCTTTGACTTGGGTTTGTAATAACATTTAAACGTATGTACTTATCTTATGGGTATGGGTACCCGGTTGACTTATCATGTAATTATTTTGACTTGGAAGGATTTATCAAACTTTGACCGTGGACTTTTGACTATCCACATGGATTTCTCATATCTAGAAATTTGAGGGCGTGACACCACTAATCTAAAATCCTGGCTCCGCCCTGACTATGTCACATTCGATCTCTAAAATTAAGATACATAGATTGATAGGAAATGCTCTGACCACTGGGCCAGAAGTTGTGTTTGGTTTTTAGGTTTAATTTTTGGGATAATGATCGGAGGGAGAAACGTAAATAATAATTAAAAATATGAATAATAATTAGAGGGGAACAAAGAGAAATAAAAATACTCCAATTAAAAATATGATAATAATCGAAAAAACCAATCTCCGAACCCAAAACCAACAGGGTTTACGGGAGAATTCAATCTTCAATCTCCATTGTGTATATATCGGTATGACAGGGGAAAAAAAATGGCAGGCCTTTTTTGTCTATGATATCACCACAATATGGTAATCGAGTTCGAATGGAGGTTGGAGAGTTGACGATTGGGTAAAAATACACCGTGAGAAGTGTTAGAATTTGTGATTCTGAGTTGGAGCTGACTGATGAATTTGAAAATGCGATGGAAATGGAGATTGAAGATGCCGAAGCACAAGAGATTGGGAATGTCATCTCGAGGCCAAGAATCGATCGACTTCAAAATGATGCTCAGAATCTCATGATTTACAACCAGATGCAATGTTCGTCGATTTCTTTTCTCCTTTCTGACTTTCTAAATTTCCAAGGGCTGTTTTGGCTTGCTAGATTTTTGTTTTTTCTTTTATTCAAAGAAAAATTTATCTTTCTTAGTTTTAGTTTTGCGTCAAATTCTTGTGGATTATTGATTCGTGGAGTAATTAAGTAAAAAGTAAAAATCGAGAAAAAGAATTTTTAAAAAAATTCGACAAAAATTATTCAAAATATGTCACGTTAAACTAAGAATAATTTTTTCTAATAAAGATAAAAGAAAATAATTCAGCTTATTTTTAAAATTTTAAGCATTGCTAGTCGGTACAACCATCAATAAATATTGACGAGTTTATGAGCACCATTTGAGGAAAAAGTGCCAAAATATTTACTGTCCAACTATTATTTAACTTTCTACGCTCTCTTTTTTTCGGCATTTTGTAAGCACTATAAATAGTAAATGAAGGGTCTTTAAGGAACTAGTACTCCCTCCATCCTAAATTTCTTGTTCGTTTTTCGCCAACCATGCCATTTTTAAATTACTTATAAAATTTGAATATTTTGATATATACTAATATTTTTTATGATTTTAAAAACTTTGTTTAATAGATTTAATCAAATTCATATTGCATATTTAAAACCTTATATGTTTGAAAATACAAGCAATTTTTTTTGAGTTGTATGTAAAAGTAAAAGTGGACAACAAATTTGGAACTAATGGAGTATTAATAAATGGAAAATTCTAAAATCCGTCCACCGGGCTGTCGTTAAGTTTTAAAAAGTGTATTGAAATGTGTGAAAGTGTATAGAAAAATGAAAAAAGTACATTGGAGTGTGTGTGTGTGTGTTTTTTTTTTTTTTGTTTCTTTCTTTCTTGCCTTATTGTTAGCCCAATAGAAAGACCCTTAATAGTATGCCGTAAAAGAGTGCTTGTAGACTTTTTCCAAAGTGTTTTGTCCCTTAAATGGCATACAATATCTGATTCTATTACTTTATCCTGGTGGTTGGAGGTACTTGTCTTGAATTTAACTCTGACTGCCACACATGGTGAATTGACATACCATAGTTTAATCTGATTAGATAAAATCAATGGTAGAAGCTAAAACATATTCAATCAATAGCATCTCTCTCATGAAGCTTGAAGTAATTCGTAACTTGTATTAATATGTCTAGTCGACGGGTTATGAAACTAGGAAGACACGGAATCAGAATTTTAACCTACGGGTGGTGAAAAAATATAGTTAGATGCTGATAAAAGGTGTTGCACCAATTCGTCCTCGTATTTGTGTTGAAAATGCTATGACACCTGAAGTCTAATATGGTTTAGTAAGGGAAGTTTCCAGAATCGTTGAGGTGGTGACCGCCAACACTTGTACCCTTGGCTCCATCCTTGAAACTTGGTGAAACATTTTTCGGCGAGAAGCCTATGTTTGCTCTTTTG
This sequence comes from Gaultheria prostrata, assembly GCA_036023075.1. Classification (NCBI taxonomy): domain Eukaryota; kingdom Viridiplantae; phylum Streptophyta; class Magnoliopsida; order Ericales; family Ericaceae; genus Gaultheria; species Gaultheria prostrata. The sequence goes on along the minus strand of JAXBDA010000605.1, from coordinate 27,352 downwards.
TTTTCCATATCTGGAATGCTTTAGGCCCTTTTCCCAAAGTGTTTGGGCCTTAGTTTGGTAAATCATCCATGATGCATTACTTTAAACTGACTGTATCAGTTTATATACAATGGGTGGACATGTACTAGTATTATGACAAGTATATAAATAGAGTACCTGGTGACAGTGCTTATGCTTGGCTCAAGTCTAAGGACCTCCATATAATACATGGTTATAAACTATAATCTCGGGTTGGTGTTGTCTTGTGCGATGTGCCATGATAATTTAGTCTTTCTGTCAAGAAATTGAAAGTCTGATTTTAAAGGATGGTTGTTCAAAATCAAAACCCAAAATGTCAGCTCTGTCGTAAAGCTTTAAGTAACTTTATCCATGGGTATAATATTGGTAATTGAAAGATAGAAAATCAACAAGGTAAAAGAAATTAAAATGCCAAAAAGAAAAGTACTTATGAGGATTGTGTGTTAAATATGAGGAATACTCTGAGCACTACATACAGCGCCCTAAATGTTCAACTGGATTTTAGGAACCAAGCTAATCTTCACAATACTAGTGATCCTAAAATTCACATTTGCTTATGAATCATCGGATTGTCAAAGACATTATACAATGCTATCAGGCAACACTTGAATATGTCAAGGCATACAATATCAGGCAACACTTGGGTGAACGCGGTAAGGAAGTCTCTTGTTTATCTTCTTTTCTTGACCATGCTCTTCGCATTGAAGGCACCCTTTGGCAAAAGAAGTCAGTTATTAAGATGAAAATTAACAATTCGAGCTTGAAATTCTAGTGCTGTTTGATTCTCCTCGTTAGGTTTTGTTAACTTATCTAAGTACAAATGCTGAACAAAAAAAAAAAAATCTTAGTACAAACATAAATTCTTGAATAGATGTAAGAGTGATTGAGAGATGAAGAACGTCATAGATTTGTGACGTCACAATATTTGCTAAGATGGTAATGCCTCCATGCCAAATATGCTCTTCTATGATCCGGAAAAATAAATCATAGTAAAAGCTAAACTATCTTGCCATATTTAGGAGAGAAAAACAGATGACCGAAGAAGACAAATAGATGAGTTATATGCATCCTTCAGATCAATATAAAGATATTGAGGCACAAGCAAGGCATATGTCATCTGCTCGCAGCCCGCAGGTTGGCCAAAACCTTATTGGTTCATAAAAGTAAGCGAATAACTATGATAACAGCAATCACATAATAGTCTATACAGTTTAAGTGAATTTTATGTTGGGTTCGAAACATCTAATTGATGCCAAAGCAACCGTAATTGCTTGGCATTGACGCAGAATTAAATTCTATGAGTGAAACAAGGGAACAAAAAGGAACAAAAACAAGAGAATCAGAACATAGAAATACTGGAAAATCCTCTTTCTAGTACATCTAAAGTAGCTATAGGGAAAGTAGCAAAAGGAGAAATAGCAAAATGAGAATATGAATGCTACGTAAGGGATGAAACTACTTTATGACAGATATAACCGTTGTTTGTGTATATATATGGGCATATTTATGAGTTTGTTACGGAATCGATAGAAGAGTCAAGTTTCGTCAGAGTCAAGCGGGATTCTCGTAAGTAGTTTCGATCCTGCATAAATACATAGATGCTGTAGATTTGGCTTATTTTGATCTAGCACGTACAACTACCTATTCCTGGCCAAACACCTGCATATACTAATCTCTGTAAGGATAACAAGTTGAATTCAACAAAAACTGTGGTTGCATAAAAGGATTATCCCCTTCTGTAGTCTTAGCATGAATTTATCATTTGAAATTTTCTGGCCCGGCCTAGTAAGAGTATTTGTTTTAGTCTGTTATGTCTAAACATGTAACAAAAGATGTGGTTATATAGATGGACAATACATATTAGATGTCGAAAAAGATTGCTTCAGTTTAGTCTTATATCGGTAGGATGTATGACATGTCCTAGTAAATTTTATACTTTTGGTTTGTCCATTAAGCAGCGTTGAGAATATTGATTACCCTGAAATTGAAATCAATTATCACATGATCATGAAAGACAGTTATATAATGTAGGTAGTCTCCACTCCCTTTTTCTATCATTGGTAATCTATCAAGTTCCTCATGTGTTGATAAAGGAAGTTCTACATGCATAATCGCATAGGTGTATGCACCTTGTGACAAAATTGTTCTCTTTTCCAACAATCTCATATTTCGAATTTTCTCTGCATCAGTGTATTCTCCTTAAGAGCAACTGTGGGAAATATGAACATAGCGATTCCTGGAATTGTTCCTGAAAAACTCACTGAAGATAATTATGAATATTGGAGAGTAAACGTGAGGAGGTACTTGATTGGTTTGGGCCTGTGGGATGTTGTATCTGGGAAGAAAGCTCAACCAACAAAAGATGCAGATGACTATGAAGATTGGGAAAGGAGGAATGTATTAGCTTTTGTTGCCATTCAACAAACATACGGGACAGAGGTAGATTATAAGTTCAGGAATTCTCCATCTGCCAAAGATGAATGGGATTCATGGGAAAACATTCTGCTGCGTGGACAATCACCATTAACACGACCAGAAGGCAATGTAGAGACAAGAGAAGCCAATGGTAAGTTTTGTCTTTCTAGGTATTTTGAATCGTTGGATACTGAGATGTAACTCGTACAAGGGGATTACGCCGAATGACCGGTAATATGTGGTCCAGGTGAGTACTTCCATTATGTAGACCCAGAGAAGTCTGAGAAGTACTCCCTCCATCACATTTTGATAGTCCCCTACGAACAGACGTGCAATTTTCGGATAAAAAAATAAAGTACTTTCGCACATGATTTTTCGAGTATCTTTGCACCAAATTCAAGAACTATCGAGATCTTTAATTTGGTGCGAAGATACTCGAAAAATCATGTGCGGAAGTGCTTGTTTTTTTATCCTAAATTTCACGTCTTTTCGTAGGGGGGACTATCAAAATCAGACAGAGGGAGTAATATTTTTGGACCTAGTGTTCAAGCACAAAATATGATTCCTAAAAAATAGCCCTTTCTTTGGAACTAGTTATTTGGCTGTATATCACATGAAGTTATTTTCTTTCCTTAATAGTTTTTCTTGGCATGGTTGCTTTGGTACTCAATTTTGTGCCTCCACCCTATGTAGCACCGACACAGACACAACACGAACACTTCGACACATAAATTTCTTGAAAAAATTGGAGGACAAGACACGTTGGGGGACATGTTCTAATATTTTTTTATGGATACTACTATATGGACAAAAAATAAACAAATAAGGCTCTGACGTAAATATGTAAAACCATATATACCTTTAATCATAGGTATCATCCACAAAAATATTTCGACAAAGGTGTTTCATCATTTATGTGTCTTTATAATCAATAAATTATCCTCCGTCACACACACAAATAAGACTTCCCTAAGTTACGATTACGATTAGAGCCTACTATTTTGGTTAACACTCTTGACTTATTTTGTGAGTGTCCTGAGAGTGTTTGGATTATTTTTTAAAGTTATACCCAGAGTGTCTAGACGAAAAACGTTGAGAAAAATAGCACAGTTTCGGTTTGAGTGTCGGACACGTGTCGGGTGAGTGTTGGTGTCCAAGAAGTGTCATTTTTGCGCAATGTTCTAAAAATCGCTAGGCTCTAGTCGGGCGGAGAAGTGGCGCCTAGTACATAGACTCCGATTAGTAGGCTGCCTAGCGCGTAGACGAGGACCGGGCGCCAATTAGTCAAATGCCTAATCTAGGCGTTGGACCACCGCCTAGGCGGCCGACTTTTAGAACACGGTTTTTGCGATGGAGGTCTTAGTTGTTTTTTGGCGGATAAGGATTGACTTTTCAAGATTTTGGAAGCCTTAGCAAATCATTTCTTAAGAATACTTACTTGGTTGTATACTTCTTTGATGAAATATTGCAACTGAAATTGTCACTCTTAAACTCAGTGAAATATGTGCCTTAGAAGCAGGACCAAGCCCGATCCAAGTTTGGTTGCCCACTTAATATTGAGTCATAAAAAATAAATAAACATGCAAGTCAAAAAAAATTATCAACGATACTTTAAACTTTTAGCTTGAACTACATCACAAAAATAAAAATCGAAATGTAATCCCGTATAGTGCTTTATGATTAAAACCATCCGATTCAAAGAAAACAACTTCTCTTTGTACTTTTTTGAAGCAAATTCTTATTGGTTTTTAATATATCCGAGAAGTAAACAGATCAAACATGGTATTGTAGGTTTGTAATTTTACCAAAATAAACTTTTAATTTTTTTTATACAACTAGGAAAAAATGAATCAAACATAACAAAGTACTGCTCATACTTGTATTTTCTCTAACTAATCATGTTATCCACTTTACTCTAGCAAAAATACTATTTTAACAATAAAAATTATTTATTTTAAATATGTTCATCAAAGTTGGTTGTGTAGAAATATATTATTTTGGTTTATTTATTGTCAACATTCATTTATTTGGGAATTCGATTTGAAAAGTTAGAAGTAAAATTAAGGTAAACTAAGAGAGAATAAAAAACACTTATAAAGACATTTATGGTGTGCAACAGGTTTGGACCTTGGACTCTACAACCACTAAAGCATAACTAAATTTTCATACCAGTGGTGTAAGAATTCTATTTTTATCTACAATAGATCCAAGTATCCAACAGAAAAATAAGACAAAAAATCAATTGGCCAAAAGTGGCTCTAGAGGGTTTGGACCCAGCCTATTTGGTTTTTGTAGGTGTGCACAAACCACCAGCACTACATCCTCCTTGTATTAGAACTCGGAATAATTTATATACAATATTATATCTTCGCAAAATATTTTTGATTGCCCCAGCCCGGGGGTTTGCTGGGCTCACCGCTGGGCCGGCCTTGCCTAGAAGTTAGAATCATAATTGAATCCATTTTAGAAGTTGCATTGACCTCTTTTGAGCAATTTCAGCGCATCCAATTTAAGAATCATTGAGGTGAAAGCCACAATAATAACATGGTCATCTTTCATGATGCCATGACTGCTGTTAAAAGCACAATGTACTGTTAAAAGGATTGATCTACTTCATGGGAAATCCTCTAAACATACAGCATCTATCATCACGTGGTTACTATCTTTTGTTTCATGCTTTATATTTTCCATGGTGAAAAAACTGCAATATATCACCCATCTTTTTGTCATCGTTTTGTTATGATTGCCTTTTTTGATGCTAATGATCGGCTCCTTTTCTGGGAAATAGTATCCTGCGACATTTACTCTGGTAATATAAACCTGTGAAAAACCTTGTAATTTGTGGCTTGGTTTTGTATATTTTGATTTTCAAAAATATCCATATTGTTTTATACTTTTATAGGTAGGTTATACCTCTGTTCTTGTTGTGCATGGCGATGTATGCGTATGTGCATTTATGTTTTATCTGGAATCTCCAAAGTCCAATCTTCACTCAAAGGAAAGATAAATTGCAGAGGAGCCCGATTGGCTTCGGTATGCGGCGATTTATAAAGCAGTTGAAAGTGGCAATTGGAAAACCACATGTCGTTTAATTGATCAGGAACCCAACGCTGTCAGAGCTAAAATTTCGTCCAATGGGGATACAGCTCTTCATGTTGCGATTCTGGCTGGACATGTACAGATTGCTGAAGAATTGGTGAAGTTAATGTCAGCAAATGACTTGGAAATGACCAATGAATGGGGGGATACAGCCCTCTCTCTTGCTGCCATCGGTGGAGTCACAAAATTAGCCAAGGCAATAGTGGACAAGAATCGCAAGTTGGCTACCAGAAGAAATGGTCGAAGTGCTGATGGTCACATCCCTGTTATTGTGGCTTCTCTATATAACCAAAAAGAAATGGTACATTACCTTTATGGTGTAACTCCCATTGATGAGCTGAGTCCAGAAAGAAATGGCAAGGATGGTGCTACTCTGCTGAATTGTCTCATCACTGCTGATATTTTGGGTAAGTGTATGTGTACATGTGACACAGCGTTGTAGCGGAAGAAAACTAGATATCGTTTTAGTAGACGAATGGGTGACTAGATATCGTTCGAGTAGAAGAATTAGTTAGATATCGTGCTAACAGACGAGCTCTTGAATCTAAAAGAGAAGTGATAAACATCTTGCGCACAAGGGAAATAGAGAGAACTCTAGAATTTTATTGATGGTTGATTGAATGAATAATGCCATAGGCTTACGCCCTTATTTATACCAAGCAAACCCTAATTTGACTAGGATTCAAATTAATAATCTCTATTTATAATAAGCCAACCCTAATTCGACTAGGACTCAAATTAATTAAAGAAATACCAAAAATTACCAAACATGGAAAATTTGAGTTTGACTTAAAAAAAAAAGAAACTAGAATCCTAGAAAATAAGGCTGCCAAAAACCTAGGTTCATTTGGAATTGTCCTCCTCTGCATCAACATGTCAGTTGTCATCTAAAGTCATGTCCTCTCATGATGTTTAGGTTCTTAGTCCTAAGACTTGATTTTTTTCTTGCCTTGTTTTTTTTCTTGTCACAGACGTGGCGTCACATCTACTGGAACAGTACCCACAGTTGGGTCTCATAGAAGATCATTACAGAGAGTACACCCTCAGTATATTGGCTAAAAAACCATCTGCATTCCCAAGTGGCAGTAAACTTGTGTACTGGAAAAAATGGATCTACTCATGTGAGTATATCTATTCAATGTTTTGTAGGCTAACAAGTCTGATAAGTTAGAGGTAAAAATTATTTGACAAGGCTTTTTATCAGCACCTGTTACATTTTGCACGGTCTTTTAAGAAATTTATTTCAATGGAACCTTCAAATTTATTTGGCAAAGCTTATGTGTTGCAGCACGCATATTTGATATTTTCATTTATGTATTTTTTCAAATGGATTTATGTAGCCGACCCCAATTGGTTGGGACTTAAGTTTTGGTTTGGATTGATTTGGGTTTACAGGGAGTTTTAACCAAAATTTATTGCAACGGCAGGTATCAGTGTAGATTCGTTACAAAGGGTTCATAAACATGGTGGTGCGCCCTTTCGTGGACCTAGTAATGAAGAGAATCCAGAAAGACCCGGGGAGGAGCTGAATGCTAGAGGAAATATAGTAATTGACAAAGGCATGTTGATTCTCTCTCATACTCCGTGTCTGCGTGTGTGCGTTTTTGTGTATCAGCTTCTGTTTGTATACGTACGTGTAGATGCGTATATCATTCGATGTGATGCAGGCTATATGCTCAAAAAATTAAATTTTAAACAGACAATATTCGGAATTTGAGTTGATTTCAAAGCCAGACTGATCATCTGTATTAGCTTGGTATTGGCTTCAAGGATTTGAATAATTCCCTTTGTTACCACCTTTCGAACCCATGGACCATTCACCAAGAATTTTACCATGCTAAAGATTGCAACTTTAGCGGAACCAAGGGCCTACAGCAATTTTTATAAAATTAGTTTTCAAGTAAATGAGTTACAAAGTATCTACTATCTTGTTTGTAGTTTGTTTTTGGGTATAAACTTTTAGTTGCTTTGACATCAAATACACTTCTCTTAGTATGTACTTGAAAGAGGTAATCATTCGTTCATGACTACTCAAAACAAAGCACATAGCCACATTCTATTTCAAAACACTCTCTTTATAAACTACATTGATGCGTATGAACATGCAGATGACTGTTAGAGCCCACAGTAATCTAGAACCTGTGAGTGAATGAATATATTTAATCTTTTAGTTAAATGGATTGGAGAATCTTGTGTCGGTAGTTCTTTGGATTTTGGAGGATTTGTTTGGTGGAGAGTCATGGGAGCTCTATTTAATCTTTTAGTTAAATGGATTGGAGAATCTTGTGTCGGTAGTTCTTTGGATTTTGGAGGATTTGTTTGGTGGAGAGTCATGGGAGCTCTATTCGTCTTTTGGTCTCTGTGTTGGTGTACTTATCTGTTTCATAGGTTTCTAACTGTTGTTTGTTCCAAGTCTAGAGTCGTTATTATGAAATTTCTGTGGTTGTTTGATCCATGATGCTATATACAAAAGACAATATGGAAAACAAAGTGAAAGCTGATATTTTGATAGGCTAAGCTATGATGTCCAATTGATACCATATTCTCATGAGTTGGTTAATCTTCTTCTGTTTTAATGCTATCTAATTTTGCAGTAGTCAGCCTGGTCCGAGAGCTGATATCAGGCCTTTTAAAAAACTTTGGTATGTAAGACATTCTTGATGAAATTCTTTTCGGGGCATGAATTTTACTTTGTCCTTGAGATGAACTCTTCCAATTGCAGTCCCACATATATACAACACAAAGTTGAAACATCATGAAGCCGTAAAAATTCTCAAGTGCATTTGTAAGGAGATTGCTAACTTGAGTGAGTCACAACTTAAAGCCATCGGTATAGATGGAATAATCCATGATGTCATTGAGCATGGGATCTTGGAGTTCATTGTCGAAGTAACCAAATGTGATCCTTCAGTTATATGGAGGAAAGATTCAATCATATGGAGAAAATATGAAAAAGGTAGAACAATCTTTTCACTTGCAATTGTATTGCGCCAGGAAAAGATTTTTAGTCTTATACATGGGCTGGGTATAATGAAGAACATTATGGCATGCGAGCGTGATGTATTTGCAAACAACTTTTTGCATCTAGCTGCAAAGTTGTCTCCTCCTTCTCAACTTGAACGCATATCTGGTGCAGCCCTACAAATGCAAAGAGAACTACAATGGTTTAAGGTCGTTCCTATCCAAAAGTTTTTGTTAACCTCATATTTTCACTACTCTGCTTAATTTTAGCCGTACCAAATTTGCTTGTGGGATTATCCTTAGGAGGTGGAGAGTCTGGTGCCAGCGAAGTGCAAAGAAGAAGTCACTTATGCCAACAAAACACCTAGCGCTCTGTTTACCGAGGAACACAAAGAGTTGGCACAAGAAGGAGAAACGTGGATGAAGAATACTGCAGCATCAGCCATGGTTGTCGGCACCCTCATTGCCGCCCTTATGTTTACAACGGCCTTTACAGTTCCTGGAGGTACTAATGATAAGACGGGCCTGCCTGTGTTTCTGAAGTACAATGGGTTTGTGATTTTTATTGCGTCAAATGCATTATCAATGTTCTCTTCCTCCACCTCGGTGTTGATGTTCTTAGGAATTCTCACTACCCGCTATGCAGAGAAGGATTTCCTCCGTTCTTTGCCAACGAAATTGATCGTTGGTATTTCTTGCCTTTTCTTGTCTATAGCAACAATGATGATAGCCTTTGGAGCTGCACTGTTTATTACCCTCCACGAACGATTAACTTCTTGGGTCACCATTCCAATCATCGTTCTTTCTGTCATACCCGTTGCTCTATTCTGCATATTGCAATTTCCCCTCCTCCTTGAGATGATCCGATTCACATACGTATCGAGCATCTTCAGCCAAAAACATCCCCTTCTACTTCATCATGCGGGTTGACATGAAATCTCTCTACTTCGTAAATTTCGAATTTCTATTACTGAACTAGTTATTGGAAGCTGTAATATTTGTCGTGATTCTCAAACTTTATATGCTTGTAATAGGTGAGTGCTTCGTATGGCCAACATTATAGTGTATGTATATGAAAAGAATAAAAGGGATGAGACATTGTTTTGATAAAAGCCGTATGTTCATTTGTAGTTGTCTTATTTCTCACTTTGGCAATCTCTGTCCTCTGTTTTTTTTTTCTCAGGAATTAGCCGAAATTGTACCCCTCCGTCCCGTAATGGACATCCATTCATATTTTTTCTTTTTTCTTTTTTTTTTGTACCAAATTAAAGATTTCAATTAATTTTTTAAAATCGGTGTGAATTTTTAAAAAAAAGTTCATACACTTTTTTTTTAGAATTATGGGAGAAGTGTTAATGAACGGCTGCTATCTGCCCCAAGGTGATTGTTGATCAACAGTCATAACAACAGGCCCGTAACATATCGGGTGTGCTCTCGACTGGGGTGTGGTCTCAAACACTAAAATGTGGTCCAAAATGTTCACTTTTATAGACCTTGATGCATACAACCGACCCGTAACATGTCAAGTAAAAAACGTAGGAAGTAAATCCACATTTTTTTTCTTCCAGCAAATGGACAACGGATACAATACACTGTAAGTTTATTTGGTTCACCGACTTGAATTTTTAATTGCGGTTGTTCGCATCAAAATTCAAATAGTGAACGATTCCGATAATTTTTTTGAGCTCGGGACAATGCCCAAATCGAGGGCATAGTAGACCCCCTATATCCCGTCCCAGGGAATTGGAGAGCCTGTAATAAGCAATCACGGCCGTCGGTTTGACAATTAATGGTCCTGATTAAATGTATTACTAAGGATTTTCTCTGTGATGGTCGTGAGGGGGTTTTATTATGGCATGCCAGCACACAAATGAGGCATCCAGGGGATGACAATAAGCCACGTGCCGCCCAGTCCTTGCGACGAACGCCGGCATTTACTCATTAACCTCACAACGGTAAGATCAAGGTCTCAAATAGCGATAACAGTATTGGTATAGTGATAGCGAGAATATCGAGTGATACATAGACAGGAATCAGTGTAGCGATCGTGAATTTTTTGAAATTATTTTTCGCTTTGGAGCACCTAAAGCGGCCATATTGCCGTGGCGGCCGTGAAGTGGAGCGGATAAAAAATCTGATAAAATGCAATATGTAACGGGTATTGGACCATCCGACCATAAGGATTTTAACTTTTGGTAGTGTCGATATAGCGGAGTGTAGTGGCACAGGCCCCAAAAACCGTTATGTAGCGGCCAATATTTAAATCCTTGGCTAAGATAAGCTCCCCTCCATACCTTATCCACCAAACCCCTCCAAACTCAATTTTGTAAGCTCCATTACGGGCTCACAATGGTGATCCAAACCGTTCGTTCCGTAGTCCTTGCCAAGAATAATGTATGCATGCATAAAAAATCATATTATTTGATCATCGGTAAATACAAGAATGATTTGCATAAAATGGACATTTCACATAATTTGAAACTTAAATTGGACATTTTATACAATTTTCCACATTTAAAAAAAAATGCGAAACAACTTGAATACAGACAAAAATAAGCCAAGTAGCTTGTTGTAGCCAAATAGGCAATAACGGGTTTTTTGGTAACTCATTTGGGTTATTCTTTTGTCCTTATGTTCGCATTTGTTAGTTTTTCAGCGGCTTTTAACACATCATTCGTTCGTTTCAATGAGAGGAATCTAAAAAGTAAATTATGATCAAAGTCTTATTCAAATTAGTTCTTTTTTTAACTCACGACGAGCTTTCGTGCACCTCGACTAATCTTGGGGACCAACCCCACCGTCCACTAACAGAGGCTCTACAACAAAACTCCGTATAGACTGATCCCAAATGAGTTGATAGTGCCAAGTCAACCCGTTGGGATTCTTTATATTTATTTTTTTGTCATTAACAAAACATCAAATATGGTTATTTTGCTTAGCAAATTTTGTAATCCACATAAAAATTAGTCCGTGGAAACTGTTGTATGTAGAATTACTCTATTTTATTAGTTAAAGGAACAAAAATGTAAAAAAGTGTATAAAGGAACTAACAAAGTGAGAGAAAATAGGAAGGGGCAGAGAAGCAAATTCAAGCTGCTGTTGTTTGTCAGACACACTACTAAGTACTAAGCTCTCTGGAGGGGTGTTCTCCTCTTTTGATAACAAAGAAGAGCAAAGGGCACTCTTGGCAATCAAGTGATAATATGAAGTCCAAACAGTTTAACTAGAGGGAGAAGTGGGACGAAGGGCTTATGGGATACCAAATCAAACATGAAGGGGTCTCCTTGATCGGTTTTTTAAATACAGGGACTTAAGTGGATACCGATTAATAGTTTAGGGTGTTAGAATTTGCCGTGAATTTGACGTTTAGAAGAAAGGAACAGTGTTCGTCGCGCGCATGCTTCGTTTTCAGTTCGCGGGGAAGTCCATGTTTTTTTCCATCCACACGGGATTCAAGTCCGTCCGGACGGTCGGACATGGACTTTATGCGTATTGATGCGAGCTGCACGTATTGAGGCCTCTTTTACCTAATTTTCTGTACTTTCTTATATATACCAGTCCTGGGGCTGTTAGAGTTTAGACTTCTTGAGTGAATCCTTTCGAGAGAGCCCCATGGAGTTCTTGGTAGAAAACTACGGTTCAGTCCAGAGTGTCAGTTTTTTTCAAGGGATTAGATATTATGGAGTTTGTGTGTGTATCTATCGTATTTGTGAGACATTTGTCCCTAGATATCTGTTGGGTGTTTAATTCAATCAGATTATGAGTATAACTGGCTTTGTGTATATCTCTTTCCATTTATAGTGAATCCTCTTGCTTTTTCCCCATAGACTACCTTCTTGCTTCGTGCTTAAGGGGAATCACGTGAATCTTGTGTTTCGTTCTTCCTTGTTGATTTGTTTATATTCTCATACTTCGAGGTTTGTTACAATGGTGTATCTTTGATTTTTAAGCAACATTTTAACGACATTTTTTCATGTAAATCAGACATGGAATAAAATAAAATTCTTTTTTCGATCTTTCACTTCAGTTTCTCTCATTTTCATTTTTCAGTATAATTCTCTTTCTAATAAAAACGAGCCCAAAAATCAAGTCAAAGCTGATAGAGAAGATAGTAAAAAGCAACATCCTGCCAAAAGACGCGCGCACGCACACATATATTAATCAGTATTAATACATAGTGTTACAATAAAAGAAAAAATCACAGTGTGCTGTAAAAGAAAGACAACTTGCATGGAAGAACAATTTCATTTGATAACAACACTAAAGTTCTTATGTGTTAAACCCTGAATACTAGTATGTGAAGTACAACCGGAAATCTACTCCAATAATGCTACAACTGCCTCTGACAAGTTCATCATAGATAGTTAAATTTGGCGACCAAAATAGAGAAAAATCGATCACATCCAAAGTTCAACAAACTCCAAGGGGATGTTTCTCGGGTTTGCTCGAAATGGTGGACACAAATGTGCAATGGATTATATGAATGAGAAGGGGAAACTGCAATATGCAGAAAAGAGTGATGGGTATGAGCGCAAGAAGGATAACCGTAATCTCAACCCAAGATAAACGATTATTGAGGGTCATAAATGTTGAAGATCCGAAAGCAATCATCATGGTTACGATGGACAAGAAAAGGCACAAAAGAGCAATGATCACTTTCATGGGCAAAGACCGAAGGAAATCCTTTTCTGCAAAGCGGGCGGTGAGAATTCCTAAGAAAATCAGCACTGATGTGGAGGAAGCAAACATTGAGAATGCGTTGCACATGACGAAAACCAAGAACTCATCATACCAAAGAAGTACAGGCAGGCCCGTCTTACCATCATTTCCTCCGGGAATAGTAAAAGACGATGTAAACATAACAGCAGCGATGAGGGTGCCGACAACCATGCCTGATGCTGCAGTATTCTTCATCCACCTCTCTCCCTCTTTTGCCAACTCTTTGTGCTCCTCAGTAAATAGAGTTTTAGGTGTTCTGTTGTTTTCATTGACATCTTCTTTGCACTTGGGTTGCACCATATTCTCGAGCTCCTAGATAATTACGCAAAACAAATTTATTAAGGTGAAAATTAAAGGACCATGCTTTATGGTTAGAATAAGGAGCACTGTGAAATCACATGGCACTCAACAAAAGAAAAATTACATTTCGAGAGATCTTGAATTCGCTGGTAAGGCTATCAAAATTGCGAGCATCTCAGTTCTTTTAGGATAACTTAACTTTTTAGTTCTCAACTAGTCGATTTTGTCACTGCTATCCAAATGAAAAGTACTGCCAATTAACTTCTAAATAAAAATATGACAGTTGAAAGGGCCAAAGTGGTAAAACTGTAGTCCTTAAAAGGCGAAAGTGAGACATATCTAATACTTGAAAGGTTAAGTGGGAAAATAAAAGACATTGGTGAACAAAATGTTAGATATGACTACCTTAAACCATTGAAGTTCCCTTTGCATTTGTAGAGCTGGTCCAGAGACACATTCGAGTTGACCAGGAGGAGACAGCTTGGCAGCTAGATGCAAATAGTTGTTACCAAATATATCATGCCGGTGTGCCATAATGTTCTTCCTCGTTCCAAATCCATGTATGAGGCTAAAGATCTTTTCTTGCCGCAGTACAATTGCATGTGCGAAAATTGATCTACCTTTACTGTCTTTTCTCCATATGATTGGAGGATGACATTTTATTAATTCAACAATAAACTCCAATATCCCATGCTTAACGGCATCATGGATCAATTCATCTATTCCAATATCTGTAAGTTGCAACTCACTTAATTTTGGTATCTCCTTACAAATGCAACTGAGAATTTTAAGGGCTTGGCCATGTACCAACTTTGAATGATATACATCTGGGACTGCAACTCAAAAAAGAAAAGAAAAAGAAAAGCAGACTTTATTAAATTCAAAGTGAAGTCAAATGTAAGAATGAAAATTTCATGAGGAGTATCTTCCATACCAAAGCTTTTGAAGAGGCCTGAAACAAGTTCTCTTAACAAGCTCATTGCTGCAAAATAGACATCTATTATCTTATCAATTTCACTATGCCAGTCACATCCAGCTTAGTTTGCAAAACTTTTTATTTTTTATGGAAGCATGGAACATTGTTGTGATAATAGTGGAAGTAAAGGACATTCATATATGTATAGTTTTCCAAGAGTAGACCATTCATAAAGAGAAAAAAATAAAAACTACACCAAGCAAGTACACGTCATGTAAGGCTTGAGGCCAAGAACCACTTATCGTAAGAATCTTACAGAAAACAACACAAGACCAATGCCAAAAGACCAATTAAGCCCCATGATTCTCACTCAAATGCAACCCTTCTGAACCTTGAGAAGTAGCAGCAAGGGAATTCTTATCCATTTTCTTGAGCTGTCGAAATTAGTTACAACAATGGGAAGATGACAAAATGATATTTGAAGTTACAAGATTGCGAATTTTTTTGTTACTGTCATTCAAATAGCAATACATTAACTCTTTACTTTCTCAATTTTTTTCAAACAGGTCAAAAACATAATGTGAATATTTACGAATACTTGTCCATCCAAGATGAAACATGAGGTAATGGAATGAATTAGCCCATCTTTAGTTGCAGATAGCTAGGATAGACACAGGCATTTATGCACATACAAACCCACACATTTTATATATGGGGAGAGAGAGGGGGGGAGGCATTTATGCACGTATGATATGGTTTTGTTGGAGTCCTCTCGTATTCTCTTCGTCACTTGACACTGGAAATGGTACAGAACTTTGTGGCAATACATATTCATTGATCCCTGTGATTGCAGTAAAAGTAAATGAATTTCCAAAGTACCCAAAAAAAAAAAGAAGTAAAAGTAAATGAAGTCATGCCACACCATCAATTTTGTTACTAAGTTATGCCTAGTGTTAGAATGTGTGGCTCATATGGAAAGGTACCAAGAAGTTCTAGGCAAGGCCACACTAAGGTTTTAGTCCCTAGTGAGTTGTGAGTACTAAATTGCTCTTGGTATCTCTTTGTTTTGGGATTCAAGGGTGCTTCAACTTGTGGAGTGACGGGTATAGCCGGCTCCGTTGAATCTTTTTTTTTTGCTCCATGGTTATAGTGAATCCTCCCTCGCTCTTCGCCCATGAAGTACACTTTGCTTCGTGCTTTGTGGAACCACATATATCTTGGAGTTATTGTATTTTTCGCCTTTTGTTTGCTCACTTTATTTTCTCGTGGCTTGCCATTAAAAGGGGGTATGATAAAATCCCAACAATTGGTATCAGAGATCCGGGTTCATACCTAGGGTTTTTATTATTATTTGTGTTTCGCGTCAGTCATGGCCACTAGATACGAGATTGTGAAGTTTGATGGGCATAGTAGCAGCTTCAGCTTATGGAGGATTAAGATGAAGGCTTTGCTGGTTCAATTGGGACTGCACAAGGCGTTATTGGGCAAGGAGAAAAAGCAAGTTAATATGGATGTCGATGTATGGGATGAGCTTGACCAAAAGGCTCTTAGTTTGATCTAGTTGAACTTGGCAGGTGATGTTCTTCGAGAGGTTGAGGATGAGACTTCATCTACCGGATTGTGATTGAGGCTAGAAAGCTTGTATATGACAAAGTCTCTCACAAATCGGTTGTATTTGAAGCAACGCCATTACACGTTCCGTATGATGGAAGGTACACCCATTAAAGAAAGTATTGATGAGTTGAATAAAATTGTTATGGACCTTAAAAATATTGATGTTAAAGTTAATGATGAAGATTAAGCCCTTATTGTTTTATGTTCATTGCCACCCTCTTATGAGCATTTTCTTACTACCTTACTTCATGGTAAAGATACAATTTCCGTGGAGGATGTTAAGTCTAGTTTATATTCTAAAGAATTGAGAAAAAAGGTATATGAGGGGAGTAGCGATTTTGATGATGCTAGTGGGTTTGTAATATTATATGGTGGAAGGGATAGTGGCAATAGAGGATTTTCTGGACCTTCTGCAGTAGTCTGTTTTTATTGTAAGAAAACCGGGCACTATAAGAAATTTGTCCTAGGTTAAAGAATAAGCCAAAGAAAGAAGAAACAAATATTGCGGGATATGTTGGTTCTGATTCAGATGATTTTTTATTTGTTGCAAATAATTCTTGTGCTGGATTCGGGTTGTTCAAACCACATGTGTCCGAATAAAGAGTGGTTCGCTACTTATAAACTGGTCCATGGTGGTACAGTCTTGATGGGTGACAACATGACCCATGAGATTGTTGGTGTTGGAATTGTTAGAATCAGGATGCACGATGGTATGGCAAGGACCTTAATCGATGTCACTTGTCAGGCATGTTCCGGGTTTGAAGAAAAATCTTATTTCTTTCGGTTTTGTTGACTCCATCGATTACAAGTACACCGGTTAAGGGGGAGTTTTGCAAGTTTCTAAAGGTGTGTTGGAGATATTCAATGTTAGATGTGTGGAGGCATCTATGTGCTAAATTGTAGTACTATTGTGGGTACTATGTCAAGTGTTTCATCATCATTCAAGGTCATGGATTTTATTTTAGAAACTCTGTTGTGGACCATTAGCTCTGTGGGGATTTTGAGCAGATCTTCGATTGCATCCGTGAGAGGTGTGTTGGGTTGTCGACACCCGTTTGATGATGGAAGCTCGCTTTGGAGGCATGTGTGGCTAGGTTTTCTGAGTCACGTTTATAAGGTCTATCAGTCATGCATGAACGTTGCTCGTGTTTGCCGTTGGTAATGGCCCCGTGTGGGGGGCGGTGGAAAAGAGTGGTAATTTCGAGGGGATTGCACTATGTTGTGTTGGAAATCCGGTCTTCAAAATGTGTTGATGGCGTTGTCTCTACCGAAAAGTCTGGATTTCATAAAACAATCGAGGCACGTTGTAACAACGCTTTCCTAAAGACAGCATTTGCCCCCACCAAATGGTGTGCACCGGGTTAACATCAAATCCGCCTTCAAGATACAATAAAACCGAACTCTAGGTTTTTTCTGATTGCGTTTGCACAAACGAAAACATACAAAATATCTGCTAAACGAGAATAAGAGAATCAAGAATTGATATTCTATTTCTTCAGAATAACAGAATATTAGTATGCCTAAAATTCTAGGGAGAGAGATAGAGAGAGAGCAATTCGCTATGGAATTTCCGGTGTCAAGAATGACTTTACAAAGGGGCTATTTATAGACTTATAGGAACCCTCTTGTGAAAGGTTGTGTCTTTAATAGACACACATTAGGAATATTCATGTTTTTTGAAGACACTAATAAGAAAGAGTCATGTCTTTTAAAATCAATTAATTAGGAAAAGTCATGTCTCTTACTAGACACCATTTCGTGAAAAGTCATGCCTCATACTAGGCACCATTTTATGAAAAGTCATGTCTCTAATAGACATTAATTTAATTAGGAAGGGTCATGCCTCTTGGAGGCACCCCATGTTACACACCCCTTCCTATCAATTGCATCCCTTCCAAATAGCCACATCCCAATCTAATGGTTGTTTTAACCATTTCAATAAAGTCACAACTTATGTGAAAAGGTGTTGCAATCTTTCACACAAACCTCTCTCAACATCTTTTCATAAAACCCACAAACCAAAAAACACTTATTATTTTGAAAATATCCAACATGTTGAATTGAGAGAATTCAAGTCAAGGGGAAGATTGTTAGGAACATGCCTCGAATTTTTCTTTTTGGATGATTCCTATTGTGTTTAGGATTTTCTATCGTGTTTATACTTTTATGGTAATGCTTTGATTGTGTTTATTATATATAGATACATTGTGGTATTCTATAGGGAAAAAAGAGTCTTTCTAGAGTTTATGCTGGAGTGTTAGGGTTTAAGTCCCTAGTGAGTACTTAATTGCTCTTGGTATCTCTTTGTTTTGGGATTCAAGGTGCTTCAATTTGTGGAGTGACGTGTATAGCCGGCTCCGTTGTAATCTTGCTCCTTGGTTATAGTGAATCCTCTCTCGCTCTTCGCCCGTGGAATACACTTTGCTTCGTATTTTGTGGAATCATGTATATCTTGTGTTTTTTTCCTTTTGTTTGCTCACTTTATTTTCTCGTGGCTTACCATTAAGAGGGGGTGTGATAAAATCCAAACATCTCCTTAGGTCCCTATCCTAACCCTATAAATATCGTTGTGTTCTCTAGGTCTCACACGTTTTTTATAACAATTGAAGAGAGGCTGTGAGAGAAAGAACAGAGAGATCACGTTGAAGTCCATGTCTGGCAACGTGATCGAGGTATAAGGGAATATGGCAAAAGATCATAAGGTTTCACCGAGTTCAGTTCAACACGGTAGGAAACTAATCGGAGTCATGTAGCAACTGAGTCTGTCGAGTTCGGATACAGAAACCATTCGACCAGCGTTCGTGTCGCGGGAGTTGAGTTAAACCCTATTTCTGCCATGTATGAGTTTTCAATTTTTTCTATTGTTGTCTAATCTGTACGCGTCATTACTGGGTTCTGAGATTCGGTTCCAACAGTATTTACATATAAAATGGTGCTGAATTGTGTACGTATAAGTTATAACCGTGTGTGAACTATTTCCAAATTATAATTTGAGCTAGACTTGTCTTGTTAGAAAGCTATTAACAGGGGAACTCACATGAGTATATCCATCTTCTCCAAAACACGAGTTTAGTGCCACTTGGGAATGCAGATGGCTTCTCAGCCAATATTCTAAGGGTGTACTTTCCAAAACGATCTTTAGTAATACCCAATTTTGGGTACTCTTCCAGGAGCTCCAAAGCAACATCTGTGATAAGATACAACAAGCTTTAGGATTAAATACTTAAATATCTTAAGCAAATAGGAAAGAACAAGCAATAGATATGTATAAATATGTGTATACACTGACCATAAATTTCGGCACTGATCAAGCAATGCAGCAGCGTGGAACCATTATGGCCGCTTTCTGGACTTAGCTCATCAATTGGTGTCACTTTGTAGAGGTAATGTACCATATCTTTCCGGTTATATAGAGAACAGGGATGGCCCCATCAATATGTAGATCATTTGAAATTGTAACCAATTTAGGATTCTTGTCCACCATTGCCTTCGCTAGTTTTGTGCATCCACTGATGGCAGCAAGAGAGAGGGCTGTGCTCCCGTATTCATTTGTGATTTGCAAGTCATCCGCTGACATTAGTTTCACCAACTTCTCTGCAATCCCTAAATGTCCAGCCAGAATCGCAACATGAAGAGCTGTATCCCTTTGGGATGTAATCCTTGCAGTGACAGCGTTGTCTCCCAGATCAAGTAATCTTTTGGTTTCTTTCCAATTACCATTTTCAATTGCATTGTACAAGGTCCAATAACTAAGATGATGAAACTTGTCTGCAGAACAATTCTTTTCTCAATAAATCATAGCAAGGTATAGTTGGAGAGAAATAAAAACTTAATAGAAACAAAGAATCATATTATGATTGCAGAACACAAATTACATATACACTCCCTATTTGAGTGTGAAAGTGTAGTGTATATGATCATATATTCCTAAAATACAAAATATACACTATACTTTCACATTGAGAACCCCATCTGGGTTTGCTTTATCTGTCAGACATACAAACACCGGGGCAGAGATGTTGCTTTAAAAGAGGTCACCAAGCATGGAAATGGGAATCCTTCAAAGGGCTTAGAAATGTATGCTTCTGGTTTTATTTGGCAATAGATAATTAGGAATTTTAAGAGGTGATTGTTAAGATTGACAATGAAATAAGATACAAAGGCTTTCAAATTGTAGGATAAAGTGCAACATTTGATAAATCATAAAAGAAACGTGAAATCAGTCAGTAAGGTTCCTTGAAAACAAATGCTGGACTCCAAAAGACACTAAAAGGTTCGTATACTTTGATAAAATGGTGTTGCTGTGGCCCCAATGTGAGATACGATCACTATTGCTGCCATAACAAGTGGAGAAAACTATTAGGAAAAGAAGAAAATAGACAAAAAGTCAAGGACGGGAATGAATAAAAATTGAAAATTTTGCTAAGGAATTATTGGTTTATGATTAACAAGTACGTCTTTTTACTTTAATTCTCAGACTTCTTACCATTCTCTTCAACCGAGTCTTCATGGTCATCTGGTCGTCTCAAATGTGATGGAGCCAGGTGTTCCCAAGCATCTTTGGCAAAAGTAGTTTTCCTGAACTTTTTAAATATGTCTGGTCCGCATGACAGTTGAATGGCATGTAAAGCCAATGCATTCTTTCCTGTCCAGTCCTCATAATCATCAGCATCATTCGCTGGTTGAGGTTTCTTCCCGGTTACAACATCCCACAAGCCTTGACCGATCAAATACCTTTCCAAGCATACTTTCCCGTATTCATAGTTATCTTCTGTGAGTTGTTCATGAACAATTCCAAGCATTGCTTTGTTTGCACTTCCCATGCTTGCTCTTAAGGAGTAAAGAAAGAAAAACAGAAAATTAAATATGAGTTTAGGGAAGAATAATGGTGTCACATGGTGCATGTGCCAAGGCATGTGGAAATTCCCTTAAATTTGACATAATTACATGATGTACACCTAAGCCACCCAAGTTTGGTTCATTTAATCTGTCGGTTACTCCACATATTGCCAATTGATTTTAGGTTGGAACCCTCCAAGAAATCTTGCATAAGATGTAGGAAATCTGATTCTCACTAGATATGTAAGGAGTCCTTATGATGCTTGCCACCACTTTCTTTCTTACATATGGTATTAGAGCTAGGTCTTGGTTGGCCTCACCTCGCGTGGTCAAGTCTCCTTTGCCTGAGTCAACTACAATTCATACCTCCAGGTGCATCTAGATTGCACGTGAGGGACTCTATCCCACATCGCTACCTAATTCACCCAAGCTTGGTTCATATAATCTAGAGGTTACTTAATCTATAATTACCAATTGATTTTAGGTTAGAACACTCCAAAAAATTTAACACAATGCACTCTATCTTACCTCAAATTTCCCATGGGATTCATTTTATCATATGAGATAAATCCCAAACTACCTAAATTTTAAGAAATAGAGAAAAAAGTGAGCGGAGAGGGTCATGCACTGACATTCTCTTGAAGTCGGAAGAAGTCATCCTGGAAAATGACCGGGAAGTCATCTTTAGTCACCTGCAAAAACCTCATCAGTCTTGCTTCCTTGCCCACGTTCTGGTCTTAACTGACAACTCCGTAGAGACAATAATCTTTTACTTTTGTAATCTTCCAAAAATTATATTTTGGGGAAAATTTCGCTGGCCTCCCTGAGATTTTTTAGAGACCTCCCTACTTTTTTTCTGCATTAACATTGACATCTCTTGTTTTTTAAACTATTATCAAGATTCTCCATTCGTTAACTTATCATCCAAACACTGCAAGATTTCATAATGAAATGAAGAAAATGCCCTCTCTTTTGGGACAACTCCAACCATCTTCATCCCAATCTTTTTTTGTTCATTTATTAAAAAAGCATATTTATATGGGGATAAAGATAGTCGGAGTTGCCGTTAAAGAGCGGACATTTTCGTATGGATTGAGTTCAGCTGCAGAGGTCAATCAAATTTAATTACCCGTATTCTATTCATGTATTGAGTTCAGAATAAACAGTAAAAGAGAAGATATTTTCAGTATGCAATATCGAAGTCAAGCTTACCTCCCATGGTTCACCTATATTTTGATCATGTGGGGCCATGCTTCAATACATAATGGTTGAAAAAAAAAAGGATTAATATAACATATTTTGAAGGTGAAAAATTGGAGTTAAAACATACTTTAATTCAGGAGTTAAATCGGATAAAATTAGCTTACAGTTGAAAGGTTTTCCCACAGGCCACATGTTTAAATTGGTTTCTTCTTTTGCTTTTGATATACAGAGAAACACATTGATGAAAATTTAGAAACAATATTGTGCGATCATTTCTATTCGTTTTGTTCTTCCAATTCTAGTGTGACAGAAAATAAACGCAGTTTTGTTCGTTAGGCAATTTCAGCGTGTAGCGTGCCCCAAAATGTGTGCAACTGTTATATCCTGGGAGACAGATGCCAGTAGAAACCTCAACCACCACCGGGAGGCGGCGAACCTATTTTACGCGTGAAGCATGTGCCTTGGTTTTGTATAAGGATTCCATTCTTGAAAAATTCATCATTTATATGTTCTATTCCTAACAATTATGTGATTTTCAAAATAAAGTGACTTTCGTAACTGCCCCTTCAAAAAATTTAAGTATTTACAAATACTTTTAACGATTCATTAAATCAAGGTTATGGACAAAATAATAATCAAACCACATATTATAATCACTATCTCCACCCATCCTAAAATGTGCAAGCACATAGTGTTTGCCACTCCCTAGTTATTCGTAAGAGAAAACCAAATGCTCCTATGAGAAGCAATTTTTCAGTGCCGAGCGTGGTACCCGTACGTGCGATTTGGGCCGTCCATTTCGATTTTGGACCGTCCGGATTTTGGAGAGGGAAACAGGAGAGAGAAAGGGGGAGAGAGGAGGAGAGAGAGGGTTTCGATCTCAGCCGTCCAATATACTTTTGAACGGCCCGGATGCAATGTTCAGGTACCACGTATACTCGGCGACGTGGTATCCGTTCAGTACCCCAAAAAAATTTCCTATGAGAGAGAGGGAGAGAGATAATACCTTTAAATTCCAGAAACCAGAATAATATATTTCTGTTTCCAAAAAGGATATATTTCTGTCTACCTCGGACTTTATTCCGGTTTCCTAATCACCTGCACCCTGTTTTCTTTCTTCCCCTGTTTTGTTTCTTTTTTACCCCAAACGACAGTCTACTATGTCTTTTTCTTTTGTTAACTAGGGGTGTCAACGGTCCGGATTGGTATGAATCCGAGTACCGAACCAAAAGTCTACGGTCCGGTTCCGAAGCAATCAAAAAATCACGGTTCGGTTTACGGTTTATCCACGGATTATTACATTCCACTAAATAAAAAAAGAAATTTCATATTTTCTTAAAGAAAAGAGTTAACTTATAGCAACAATAACACTCATATGACTCCCAAGAGCTCTTATCGACGCTACAGTAACTACACTAACTCAACTCATAACAAAAAAGTGGCATGTGTTAAGCATATAAGATCGGCAACAATGATACATGTACAACAAAAGTCTCTGACATGGCTCCAACACACTCACATGGGGTGTGGAGCCTACACACACTTGAGTGTGAAATATGTGTGAGCTCCACATATCATGTGAGTGTGTTGGAGCACTGTTGGAGCTGGTTGTTGTACATTTATTATTTTTTATAAGATCAGACTTTCCAGTCCTCACTCTCATTCATAAGAAAAGCCTGAGTTGATCTTTTCATGCTCAACCAGTATGAAGTTTTCTTCATCCCCGGAGACCGGCCTAACCTAAGTAAAGGCACCCTTGGGCCGGGACCACTCTGTTATCTTACATTATTCATTCGCATTAGAGACAGACAGGCAAATTGCGATCTTGTACTCCAGTACACGGAATACTAACTATATCTCAAAAAATAAAGAACTTTTGCTGCTGTTAGCTACCCTACATATAACAAGGAAGCAAACCATTTGCTTAAAGAAAGAATATAACAAAGATTTGGACCAAAAATGAGTAAAGCAAATGGAAAAATGAATGACTAATCAGACACTAACATTAGTTCATTTGCCCTTTTACTTTTTATTTATACTACATTCACCCCTTTATGATAACAAATTTGGACCAACATATATTTATTTATTTATTAAATTCTCACGGTCCGGTTCGGTTTATCCGCGGTTCTTTTATGAAAATCCATGGACCGAACCGCGAAGCATGGTTTTCTAATTTTTCATTCTGTGTCCGGACCATTAATCCACGGACCTAATCCAAAACCTACGGTTCGGTTCGGTTCGGATTCGCGGTTCGCAGGTTTTTATTGACAGCCCTATTGTTAACCACTCTTTCGGCTGCATAGATATATATACCTAATACTCTCAACTTTATGAGACGCGTTCACCAGTGCGGCGGGGGTGTTGGTGAAAAACCCAATTCCCGCGTAATGTCCTTTTTCTTTGTTTCGGATCTTTCCCTCCGTTTTTTGCTTTTTCTCTGGGATCCTAAGTTTCAAGAAAAATTATTGATTAGTGTGATTAGTCGCAGAAAATCTAGGTCCACAGAATGGGTACCCAGAATGTACCTAGAATTCAAAATTGAACGGTCCAGATTCTGGGTACTTATTCTGTGTACGTAGCAGTGCTTGATTAGTCGTTAGAGCTGGAACAAGACCATACAACTACGCCAAAAAAATTTATTACCGGGTCAAAAACCATCGTTAAAGGCGGTAATACGACGGCCGTCTATACAGTTATCGGGAAAAAAAAAACTATTAACGGTGTGGGCCGGATGGGCTAAAGCCAAAGTTTGAGCAGGGTTTACTTTGTGTAAACTCTCTGATTATAAATGAGAGAACATTCTTTACACCGCCGGTGTAAAATCCCCCTTTTCCACCACCACTTTTTTGGCCCTCATTGTGTATTAAATGTTGATCCGAACCGTTCATCTTGTAGAGCCCGCGGAGTACTTCATCTTTGCAAAAAAAAATCAGTTTGATCGGATATCGACAAGTATATCAAAATATTAATTTGTTTTTGTAAAATAGACGGTCATGGATTTTAAGTTAAACTATCCTTGACCGTCCATTTCGTAAAACATCATTCACAATTTTATATATCTATCGATGTCCGATCAAAATGATTTTTTGCATGGATGCAAGACTTTGCTAGCCCTACAAGATTAATGGTTCAGATCAAAATAACAAATTAACGGTGGGACCCACGTATGACGGTGGTGGAAAATGGGGTTTTACACTAGCGGTGTAATGAATGTTTTCTCATTATAAATACCATGTGTTGTCTCTTTTTGTAGTGTAGCAATGAGAGTCTGAGAGGGTGAGACTAAGCGAAGGAGCCAGTGTGTGGCTCCCCGGGGAGCCAATTCGGGCTCCGGAGAGGTTTTTCATGATTGTATTTGTGAAGTCGGAGTTTTCCTCAGATTTCATTGTGTGTGGTGTGTGTGAGAGTTAGGGGTGGGTGTCATGTCGTGTTCGTGTCAGAATTCTCTCAACCCTAACCCAACTTATTTAATTTTTTGTGTTATCGTGTCGTGTCATATTCGTGCTTCGTGTCAAAAATAGACGACCTTAATCCATTGACTTTGTGTCGGGTTTTTGTCGGGTTATCGTGCCTTTCCATAAATTCACATGTCGTGTCGTGTTTGTCGTGTAATTGAAGTGAGAAACCTCGAATCCAAGTGATAATGGAGTAATTTTAAGCTTAAATCTTGATGATCAGAGGTGGGTTGGTGTAAGGATCAAGAGATTTGAGTGGAATTTGAGAGGGGAAGGAGAAGGGGCGAATTATGTGGCTTGGGGTCGGGTTTGAAGTGAAAAAGACCCAAGGACCCCTTTTTATAGCTGTCTAAATCGCACACAAAATTTACAGAAAAAGGCTCTGAATATCGGTATCAATACCCATATTGATACCGGTATCTAACGTCCTGAAAATGACAATGATCAATGGATATTCTTCAATCGATTGAACTTCCGGTCATTTCTAATATAATCTAAACACCCCCAAACTACGTCACGACATCAAAACACACATCCCTACTATCCACCGAACCCCGGTACACCAAGATATACATTCACCCGTATACATCATCCGCAAAATCATTGTTAAACTTTAATTCACATTCATCTCCATTAATCAAAAAACACATAAAGAAAATGAAGTTTGAATTTACGGGTCTTTACAAGGCCTCTTTCCTATCTTCTAGCAAGGTACTTTCTCGGAGGTATGCCATAATTGGATCCATCCAGCTTGGCCCGAGATCTACGACCATGACCACCTCAAAGCTCAGCCTATGCTCGGCTCTCCCAAACAGTCAATGGAGACTATTCAGGGAAATTTAACAGGTACAACTGAGGCCAAGTGTGGACACCCCTCCATGAAGGAATTCGATTCGGAGTCGCCACCCCAGTTTTAGTGGATTGTCCTCAAGAAACCGAACTCGAATGACCCGTGCCTCATTTTTAGGATAAGGTTTTAGTACTAGTCCGTTTTCACCATAATATCTTAGGTTTAGGAGCTTGGTTACGAGAAAGGAAGGGTTTTATGGCACCCCACTCGCCCTACGCGACAGTTGGTCTCTACTTAGTATTTGTGGGATTTGCAAAATGTTTATTGTTCAACCTTGAGTATGTAAAGGGGATGGGGGAAGGGAAACAAGTAAATGTGATTGCAAATAAAGATACACGTGAAACGGTGGATGCTTGTGCAATGTGTACGAAGTGACTGTTTATGATGCATAAGGTGCATTGAGAAGCATGACATATATAGTATGTGCAAGACATGATATAAGCTAAAAATGAATATAAACATGAGTGATTACGAGCAAAGTTTACTAAAGGAAGGTAACTTATGTGACAATCTATGCGTGAACAGGTTGAAATGCAATAATGTAACCACAAACAGAGGCAAGACTGGACAAGATATAACAAATGAGGACTACTAGAACCAAAAATGGGTTTGCTCTCTGGACATGATCTGAGCGGTCAGGTGGATTAACATGAGCGCTCAAATGAGCTTCCCTTTTGCAATCCTTGTTTCACTTTCATTTTTTTAAAAAGGGTTATTTACCTAGACACCCCCTAAACTATTTCGGTTTGACCGAGACACCCCCTAAACTAATTTTCCTGTGATGACACCCCCTAAACTTCCCAAAAAATTTACCCCAAGACCCCTTCCTTAGTCTTCTGTCTCCAAAACTCAAGGTTCATGGTCATGTTTTGATAATCCAAACCGTTCAAGTTGTTTAAAACATGTTTTTAAGGGTACCCGCAAGAAATTAGCTAAAAAAATGACCGGGAAGTGCTTGAT
>JAXBDA010000604.1:0-78000 GCA_036023075.1 Gaultheria prostrata | reverse complement strand
TTTATTGGTTTATGTAGCAATAAACCAAAAAACTCATTTGGTTCAACTTGTGGTTTATTCCACTGTTTAAAGAGAACTCATGTGGTTTATTTGCCAAACCACTGTGGTTTATTCCGGTTTATTCCCCAAAAAAAACAACTCCTGTTTTTTTGCCAAACCACTGTGGTTTATTCCCCCCAAATAAACCAAAAAACAAGTTTATTTTTTTTTGCCAAATCACCCCTAAATTGTCGTATGTGCTTGGCAGTTGGCACTACAAATTCCCACTAATGGCGTCCACGTCAAAAGCATCCCTGGCCTGAATCCTACGTGTACGCCACGTCGGAAACTATTCAACCCGATAGGATCCCTCCACGTGTCCACCAATATTGAAAAGTCTCTGCGACGCTCACAGCTCATTATCTTCCCGAGTAATTTTTCAGTACCGGGAGGGTACCACGTGGTAGCCCCTCGGCATATCATGGCAGTCCATTTTAGCTTTTGGTGATCCGAATTTGGAAAGAGAAAAAGGAGGAGCACGAGGAGAATGATATTTTAATCTCGCCCGTCAAACATTTTTAAACAACACAAATATAATGTTTGGGTACCACGTAGACTCCGTCACGTGCTACCCATAAACTGCCCAAAATTTTTTCCTGCTTCCTTCCCCCCTTTAATTTCCCCGTCAAATTTCCTTACATTACTTTCTCAGACAATACAGAGAAGAGAGAGAGACAGAAAAAGGAGAGAGAAAACCAGAGTGTAGAGAGAGAGAGAGGAGAGCTGACGCCGCCGTGTGCTCCATCTCCATCTCCGCCCAGCACCACCGTCACTTTCCCTAACTCCGCCCACAAAGTCGCCTGTCACTCACCGGCGCTGGAGATCCGTTCTTGTCCCGGCGACATTTCCGGCGGTACATCGAACACTGAGCTCTGTTCTGTATTCGTTTACTGATTTCTCTTTCACATTGTTTGGAAAGAAAATTGTTGTAGCCGTTAGTGACTGACCTGGTTTATACAACATTTATTCCGTTTCCTTGACTGTTCTCTTTAACGGTAAAGCTAGGTTTTGCTTTAAACCTCTTCTTTTTTCTCCCCTGATAAGATCCTTTCCTTTTGTTTGAAGTTATTTGACCGCCCCTAATTTGGTTCAAATTACTTAAGCACCTCCATAAATTCTCGTTTGCCCTATCTGTATACTTGGACTACTTTGTTCTTGGTTCTCAGTTTATTGATAAATTTATGTGGGAAAATGCATTGTGCACAAATTGCAAGATAGGATGTTAGGGGGTCTTAATCTTTTGATAGAAATGAACAAGTTGTTGAGCCTATTCATTTTGCTGGTTGTAGTACCCATTGGTGTTATTTCTTTGGATCCATCTTTGAACGATGATGTCCTAGGGTTAATAGCCTTCAAAGCAGACATTCGAGATCCCAATGGGAAATTGGTTTCTTGGAATGTAGATGATTACAGCCCCTGTAGCTGGGATGGCATAAAATGCAACCCTAGATCTAACCGGGTCACCGAGCTTGTCCTCGACGGGTTTTCTCTCTCTGGACGAGTAGGCCGAGGCCTACTCCAATTGCAGTTTCTTCGAAAACTGTCACTGGCGAAGAATAATTTTACTGGGAGTATAACCCCCAACCTGACCAAACTTGAGAACCTAAGATTTATCGACTTCAGCGAAAACAGTCTTTCTGGACCAATCCCAGATGATTTTTACCAACAATGTGGTTCGCTCAGGTCGATTTCCTTGGCTAACAACAAGTTTTCCGGTCAAATTCAGGACAGTTTGAGTTCATGCTCGTCACTTGTTGCGATGAACTTCTCTGGCAATCAGTTTTCGGGTTCTTTACCTTCTGGGATCTGGTCTTTACATGGGCTTAGATCGCTTGATCTGTCAGATAATCTGCTGGAGGGTGATATCCCAAAGGGCATTGAAGTGTTGAATAACTTGAGAGCAATTAACTTGGGGAAGAATAAGTTTACAGGCTTGGTTCCAGATGGTATTGGGAGTTGTTTGCTTTTGAGGTCGATCGATTTTAGTGAGAACAGTCTCTCCGGGAATCTTCCAAGCACAATGCAGAAGCTTACCTTGTGTGATGGCCTGAATATGCACGGAAACTCATTTTCCGGTGAGATTCCAGATTGGATTGGAGAAATGAAAAGCCTTGAGGCATTGGATCTTTCGTTTAATGATCTTTCGGGCGAGGTACCAATTTCACTTGGGAATCTTCAGTCCTTGAAGGTGCTGAATCTGTCTAATAATACGTTGACGGGTAATCTCCCTTCCTGGATATTTCAACTCGGGGTACAGCAAGTTTCGCTTTCGGGGAATAGATTTAGTGGAAGTATGGACAGTCCTTTCTCTTCGTCAATAGAAAACTCGCAGCAAAAGCTTCAGGTGTTGGATTTATCTGGCAATGCACTGTCGGGTGAAATCCCCTCTGCTGTTGGGGGCTTTAGCAGCTTGCAGGTCTTGGATTTGTCTAGGAACTCAATTGGTGGTGGTATTCCGGCAAGTATCGGACAATTGAAGGGGTTGAATGTTTTGGATTTGAGTGAAAATAGGTTAAGTGGAAGCATTCCTTCGGAAATCGGTGGAGCTATGTCACTAAAGGACCTGAAGCTGGAGATTAATTCATTGGCAGGATCAATTCCAACTTCCATTCAAAACTGTTCCTTGTTAACAACATTGTAAGTTCTCTTTGCACCTTTACATGCTTTTGTTGGATTTTGCCATTTTTCTGGGGTTGGTGTCCTAAGCATGGGTAGCTCCCTAGTTAATTTCTGTATTTCATCAATGAAAATCATTAGGTTAGCCTTAGCCCCTTCACTGCCTCTTAGCTATTGCATTTGTTATCACTCCAAGTTGTTATAGGTGCACATCAATGATGTTGACTACTTTATGCAGTCTACTTTATGCAGTCATGTTCTTTCATTTTCTTGGGATATAAGAAATTATTTTTGGTCATCTCCACTCTCCAGTATGTGTATCCATAATTGCCTAGGGCACATTCTCAGATAGCTGTACTGCATTAATTTTCTGGTGGTCCAATATGCTTTCTGCAAGATAGGGTCGCTATGATTCTTAAATATGGGCGTTGTTCATTGGTTTTACTATTTTGTTTGCAGCTGTTATGAACTTTTCCATAATGCTTAATCTGGATTTGATTGTTATGGTAATCAAATTTGAAGTTCTAACAAATTCTTATTTTAGTACTAAATCAGTCTGAAGTTCATTCAAGCTTTGACGGTTCCATTTTTCCCTTCTGGGTTTTGGTTTTAGAAAAAAGAACCCAAGTGAGAAAGTGAACTATCGTGATTCTTAAAATTTTGCTTTTGTTGCTTTTGTAAAACTTTGCAGGGTTATTTCAAGGAACAACCTTACTGGCCAAATTCCTGCAGCCGTAGCAAAACTCACCAACCTTCGCATCGTAGATTTGTCTTTCAACAAACTTACTGGAACCTTACCAAAGGAATTGGGAAATCTTCTTAACCTTCTCACCTTCAACATTTCCAACAACCAGCTTCAAGGCGAACTACCGGCTGGTAATTTTTTCAACACCATTTCAGCTTCTTCTGTCTCCGGCAACCCATTACTTTGTGGTGCAGCAGTCAACAAGCCTTGCCCTACTGTCCTTCCCAAACCACTCGTCCTAAATCCCAATTCTTCTGATTCCACCCCTCCTGGCTCAATGCCCGAATCTCTTGCCCACAAGAAAAATATCCTCAGCATTTCTGCCCTCATTGCAATCGGAGCAGCTGCCATGATAATCATCGGTGTGATTGCGATCACTGTCCTTAACCTCCGTGTCCGATCTTTCCCATCTCGCTCAACAAAGGCTCTTTCTTTTTCTGGCGGTGATGACTTCAGTCCTTCCCCCACAACTGATGCCAACTCTGGCAAGCTTGTCATGTTTTCGGGGAGCCCGGATTTCAGCACTGGAGCCCATGCTTTGCTCAACAAAGATTGTGAGCTTGGACGCGGAGGATTTGGATCAGTCTACCGAACTGTGCTTGGTAGTGGGCGATCTGTTGCCATCAAGAAGCTTACGGTCTCCAGTCTTGTGAAATCCCAAGAAGATTTCGAAAGGGAAGTAAAGAAATTGGGAAAAATCCGCCACCCTAATCTCGTAGCCCTCGAAGGCTATTACTGGACTCCCTCATTGCAACTCCTCATATATGAATTTGTTCCGGGAGGAAATCTATACAAGCATATTCACGAGGGTTTAGGCGGAAACTTCCTCTCGTGGAACGATAGGTTTGATATAATCCTTGGGACAGCAAAAAGCTTGGCTCATTTGCACCAGATGAACATAATCCACTACAATCTGAAATCAAGCAATATCCTGATTGACGGCTCAGGGGAACCTAAAGTGGCGGACTTCGGCCTAGCGAGGCTATTGCCAATGCTTGATCGTTACGTTTTAAGCAGCAAGATTCAGAGCGCACTTGGATACATGGCGCCTGAATTTGCATGTCCGACAGTGAAGATTACTGAGAAATGCGATGTGTATGGGTTTGGCGTCTTGGTTTTGGAGGTGGTGACTGGGAAAAGGCCTGTTGAGTACACCGAGGACGATGTGGTTGTACTTTGTGATATGGTAAGAGGAGCCTTGGAAGAAGGGCGAGCGGAGGATTGTGTTGATGGAAGGATGCAGGGGAAATTTCCGGCAGATGAGGCGATTCCGGTGATAAAGTTAGGGTTGATTTGCACGTCTCAAGTGCCGTCTAACCGTCCAGATATGGGAGAGGTGGTGAACATATTGGAGCTGATCCGGTGTCCTTCGGAAGGCCAGGAGTTGTTGATATGAATATGATTTTCTTACTTGGTATGAATCCAAGTACCCGGGGAAGAAGAATCCGGTTTTTTTTATTGATTTTTAGAAAAAAAAAAAAAAAAAAAAAAAGTGAAGATTTGGTTGCCGGAAGTTTGTGGTTTTCTTTCGTTTCGGTTCATTTTGTTACCGGATTCCTTTTCACCGGTTCCAACTTCCAATCAGGGACCCGTCGGAATTATCTTAACCCAATTAGTAAGCTTAAATCTTCTTCCATTTCTTGTTATGATATTGTTTGGATACTCTATTGCTAGCATTAGCTTTTGATTGAGATCAATTGAGTGATCTAGGGTTTGAAACTGCCAAATGCCTCAAATTATTCAGAGTTCTGTAAAGAAGGCTTTATCAAATACGTTGCTCCAAATGATAGCATCCTTATTCTTACTTTCATTTTTCTTCAACGTTGAGGGGTGTCCGGACCAGCTAATATGCACTTTGACTAATCTCCTTCCCTGTCTAATGTAAGGCAGGCCCTTACGTCTCGATTATGGGAATTTACAAGCAAGTAACCTCACCTAAATAATCAAACCCTGATTAATTATGTGGGGAACAAGAGTAAACGCAATAACCAACTGGACTAATCCTTGGGGGTTTAGGCCTATTCTTATACAAGGGGAGTAAAATGTGTTCTGAAGATTTTATCATAAACAAGAAAAATGTGTGCCGAAGTCAAAAGGATTTGGGGTACCCGTAGTGACCAAAGTCACTACATTCCCGTAGTGATCTCAATTGTGAGTCCTCTATAATTTGTATTTGGGATCGGACCTGTACAATTTGTTGGGAACGTTGAGTAGATCATTCATCTGAAAAATCAAATTAATTGGATATTTGTGGATTTGGGGTACTCGTAGTGACCAAAGTCACTACATTCCCGTAGTGATCTCAATTGTGGGTCCTCTATAATCTGTATTTGGGATCGGACCCGTACAATTTGTTGGGAACGTTGAGTAGATCATTCATATGAAAAATCAAATTAATTGGATATTTGTAGCCATATATTCGGGTACCAAGTGAAAAGTGGCTTGTTTAACCAATTAGGGAACCCTTCCAATATCTTCACAGCACTAGTAAGAGCTTGATCTCCTCCCCTTTTCTTGCTCTTCAGGTTTAACAAATTTCTTTTGAAACTAGTTAATGTCTCAAATTATTTGAACTACTACTATCTTCCAATGATAGTAATAGTTAAGCCCCAAGGGATTTGTCCAGGTGAAAATGAGAAACTAAATACAGTAAGTGTTTTTTTTCATGAGGTCGTATGTTCGAATTCAACGTCTAAACTTTGAAGCTTTAGGAGAGTTAATCTGATCATTCATTTTAGGGTACCGGAATTAGACGAGATGAGGGCAAACTGGTCGAGACATCTTCTTATAAAAAAAAAATGATAGTAGTAGTTGTTAAGAGGGGACTAAAATATGTTTGGGAGAATTGGGAGTCAAAAGTGAATTGATGCTATGAGCCTGTGAGGGGTGTCAAGATTCTTAGGACCGGATTTCAAGCAAAATAATCCAAGTGCTCAATAAAATAAGTCAAAGGGAGAACAGAAGCATAGGGAGACGAAGAGGAGTGGAGATAGGAAAATAGGAGAATAGGAAATGGATAGATTAATAGTGTATTCTTTGGGAAAAGCATTGTTTTGTATACTTTTGACACCCATGTCTTTAGGTTTCGAAGCTCTAACTTCTTTAAATGCATGTTTTGTTTCTTTCTTTCAAGTCTGTCATGTTATTCCTTCCCCCAAGTAAGCCATTAATGGCCCCACCAAGTTCCATGGATTCTCCTTCCATCTACTCCTTTCCATACATATACATAGTAGTAGTTTAGTACTCCATTTGCATAGATTTTCTAATGACTTAAATGTCCGGGTCAGCTTTCTTACACATTGACTAATCCCAGGAGTCTAATCCCATGGCCCCCTTATGGAAGTCCATTTAAAGTTTGATTGACCCCAAAGAAGTTGATATAATCCAAGAAGTTTCGAACTTAAAGATTTATGGTGTTATGTATCCATTTCATCATGTACACAGTGAATTAATCCTGGATTAGTTATATTTTTATAATGAAACTTCTATTTTACATCAAACTCTCAACAATCAACCCATGTATTTATTAGATTTTTGAACCATAGACCTCTTGAGAGCCATTGTCATGCCCATGATGATTGATAGGCCATCAAGTAATTGGCCCATGCCATCATTAAAATTGACAACTATACTCAATGTGTGTTCCTTTACTTGCTAATATTGCAAATAAGAATTATGCTCTCATAGAAAACCAATCCCACAATACAATGGAGACAAATGGTTTGTTAGCAAGGGTAAACCTGTGCTTTTACAACTCTAAGTTGGGTATTGATTTTGTTAGATTTGCATGCACAAATGCATGTGATGATATGCATAGATTACAAAGAGTGAGTTGTCCATTATCAAAACTAAGCACATGGGGTCCTCCAATAAGCTTAAACATATCTTTTCTTGATTTGGAGTATCAAAGTTTATCATTGGAAGTGACAGAAAAGAGATTCCCCCACTTCTTCTAATTCTTGGGACTGCATGCATCTGTAGATATTGTTTTACATCACTAGTTTACAGAATTCCATGTCTCCACATAAGTAGATGTGTTCAAGTTCTAGGGAAACATGTTGTCAATTTTTTTTTAAATCTAAGGAAAACATGTTTGTCAGTTAAATAAGTTACTTAATATTTTTGGCTATGCAACTGTAAATTATTTTTCTATTTGAAATAGTTTGTAAGTTCTTTTGCTGAATTTTTTTTAACTTGTGACAAAATGTAACCAGATCTTCTCCACCTTTAGGGCGCTTCTAATGGGGATGGAAAAGTGGTGCTATACCATCTATGATTTGGCACCATTTATAAAACTTGATGCACCAACGTTGATGCAAAGATGGTTGGAATATAGCAAGGTTGTAAACTTGGTTCCTTAAATATAGAACCAAGGATGGCTATAGTCATCCATACCACCTCACCAAATCACAATTGATTCCTACCAAAAATCATATCGGAAGCGACATGATTTTCACCAAAAAATGGCCGGAATGTGTAAAGCTCGCCACTATGTAAATTCTCATTCTAAATAAAAAAGAAGAAAAGGGCTACAATTCCAAACGGTTCCTTTTATTTCTCAAACAATTCTTTCTCACTCAATCCCTATAAATATGAAATTGGGTAAAATCTACTCAACACCATTTTATTTTTGGTATTTCCTTGAAAAGGTAGGTAATTGAATTGGGGTTGAGAAGGAAAATAAGGTGGAAGAAGAATTAGTTAAATTAGAATTGGACTAATGGACTTGCACTTAAAAGAGGGTTTGGACCATCCAATTTCTCAAAATTTTGACCCATTTCAGGCCCAAAGTGATGATTGAAGTCGTTCATTTTGTAGAGCTTGTCGAGTACTTCATTTACATTGATCGGATACCGATCAATACATGTTTCGATCACTTTTATACTAATTTTTTTTTTCAAGAGATAAGTAATGATCCAAACAGTTATTTATCGATATCCGATTATTGTAATTTTTTGTATAGTTGAAGTACTCAATGAATTCTACAAAATGAACTCCTTCGGTCATTTAGTTGGATCAAGAATGGGCCCATAAATCGAGAAACTAGACGGGTCCAGTTCCTGCTTACGAATGGAGAGGATCCAGGGATAAAAAAAAAACTGTCGAATATATTTGTGAAATGAACTTTTCATAATGCCATTTTGTCCCTATTTCTTCTCACATTAACTACCCTAAATAGATTGAAATGTTGCACATGAGGATGGAGCTAGGAGGGGACAAAGAGTGGCGCCACCACAAGGTTTTCAAATAATACAAATATCATACAGAAGAAAGAAAATTTATCCCGGAATTATATAGACTCGCCACCACTAGATTTTAAAAAAAACTTTCATCCTCTAGTTAAATATATATTTTTGTCACCACAAAGGTAAAATCTTGGCTCCATCCCTGGTTGCACATTTGAGTTTACAGTAAGTTGACTTTTCATGGTAAATAAAAATTGTTATACCACACTACTTTGTTGCTTATCAAAACTTGTGTCATAAGAAGGAACCTTTTTCATTGAATGTTTTGACAATAACAGTAATTCAATTTTACCCCATTTCTAGATCTAACACAAATGGGTCGAATGATGAAAGACTTGTAAAGCTGTATCATGCACTCTTTGGAAAATTAAAGTAGATCGAAAAGATGAGAAAACAGTTTTTGAAATGGAGAGAATAATTGGAGAAACAATGGGTAGATGAACGCTAGCTCTCTGCATTCAAAACCTTTTTTTGCTCAGGCTCTTTGCTTTAATTCAAAGGACAGAATGATTCCTCTCCAACTTTTGTTGAGCACATGGTAGTGTGTGTGGTCTTCAAATGATACAATGTTGGAAGAGGCGTGTGGGGGGCATATTAATGACTCGCTCTGTGTGTGTGATGATGTTTGTTGCCTTTATTATACAAATCAAATCAGATTCCTGTAAAACAAGCGAGTTGCTTAGTCGAGGTGCGTGTAAATTGACTCGGACACTTGAGTTATCAGAAAATAAGCCCGTTCTGAATCCAACTCATCCCTTTAGAGGGTTTGGGCTAAGCCCGGATAAGTCCAGTGGGTTCTTATCAAATTTAGACTTGGACCAGGCTAGTCCATTTTCCAAAGTATTAAAGCCCAGGGCATGTAGGTATTCTGGATGTGGCCTGGGCTCTGGAGGCCTTCTTTAAGCAATGATCTGTTGGCTGTTGGGTGGAAAATTTGGGCTTGGCTGATCAGGGTCCAAAAGTTATTGCCCACGGCCTACCCATGAGATCAGATGGGCCTAGGGAAATGCCAAACTTAAAGCTATTCAATCAGGGCAGATGGCTCATTACCAGAAACAAAAAAAAATCAGGGTAGTTGGCTTGGTGGTTGTGTATCACTGCATCAGTATTAAATACTGTCACTTTGTTCGGATGGGTTTTCAAAATCCGGTCTCAATTTTGAAATCAGTGGGTCCCTCTAACGGAAAGTACATTTTCTCTCGCCTACCCATTTCGGGAGATATTATCCTTGTGCACAAATGAGTCGGTGGGGTCCACTTCGGAGTCTCATACAAATGATCTAATTCGTTCATCAACTCTAAAATAGTTTTTCGAGTGGCCTACGAGAAAATCAGCTCAATCTAAAAAACTTTAAATATTTGATCCAATCTTTTAATTTTCATTCAAAATTTAGAATCCTGAATTGTGAGGAAATTTTAAATAAATGGTAACTAATCGGATCAAGTAGATATAAAAATTTGATTGAGCTAATTTTTAGAAGCGACTTATAATATTATTTTTGAAGTTGATAAACGGCTTGGATCATTTGTATGAGACTCCGAAGTGGAGCCCACAACTCATTTATGCATAATTTGTACACTAGGATAATATCTCCCGAAATGGGGAGGGGAGAGAAAATGTACTTTCCATTAGAGGGCCCCAATAATTTCAAAATTGAGACCGAGTTTTGAAAACCCATCCCAATGTGAGTTTTGATACCCAATGTTATTGGTTGAGATGGACTAAGGTTTAAAGGTAAGTTCTTCTATTGTATCACGAAAAAAAATCACACTTTAAAGGGTAGTTAAAAAAAACTGCTATAAATGATTCTGTTTCTATTCTTTTGGAATTAAAAAGATCGACTTAAAAAAGTACTCAGCATGTGCAATTGCGAGCAAAAAAAAAATGAAGTATTTGAACTTCTATTACTAGTATTTTTTGTTTTTCTTGAAAACCATTATTTCCAGCTATAATTTCGAAAATTATGTCACGTGCAAGTTTCTATAGCCGGAAAACAAAAGAAAGGAAAAGAAAGACATCACTTCCACAAGGTACCTCAATAGTATTCAGAATAACCAAGTTAATGCTTTTTTTGGAAGTGATTAGAGGTGTCAAACGGGCTTTGTACCGTGCCACATTTAAACGTGCCGTGTCATGCCCGTTCCCGTGCCGTGCCTGTGCCAGCGCGACCCATTTGACATCTCTAGAAGTGATCGTGCTAAAAGTTGCCCTGACTAAAAACGAGAAACGGGGCCTCAGAATAACCAATAATGCATTGATTCAAATGTTGAAATACTAACAACAATCAGTTTTTCTCCAATCAGGAGAAAGACTATCAGTTAAACTTGAACTACAAATGATATCTTCTCCTAATGTTACATGATAACAAGCTCAACAGATACACAAAGCCTTCTTCCTAACACAGAATCTCTAATTTGCTAAATGCACATGGAGATCAGCAAGTCAAGAATCAAGAGTGACAATTATAATTAGAAACTGTTTCATAGTTGGCTCGGTTGAAGGCAAATCATCAGCAGCACGGGAGATTTTCCGCTGATGTTAAAATATTGCATGTCGAATAAATGGAAGCTGCAGCGGCCCTGATGGCTAATTCCCTCTCCAACTTATCAGCTTCCTCTAGCCTGCATAACAAAGAAAATGAGTTGTAGCAGATATGAAGGACCCACTTAACTTCAACCGTAAATGGAGGGTAGAATTCAGAACTGTTCAAAAGCTTTACCTGGAGTCGTTTCCTAAAGTTCCCGGCCGTTGTGAACCATGACAGTGAAAATGTTGCAACCCCCACTCACAGTGGCGCTTCATGTCTTTTATTTGGTTCAACCAATGTTCCTGAAATTAGTAATCAGAAAAAGAGAGTTCATACATATTTCCTCAAAAGAAATAAGAAACTAGTGTCCCAGAAATAAGAGGCACTCAGTTAAGGTCCAAAGGATAACTGAGCTGTTTTGGGTACTCCAAAAATGCGTTCTTTGAATTCTCATTTCGTCAAGGAAAAAGGCCTTGTGATATTCTGATTCATGAAGTGTTATGTAATTCGAAACTAGTTCCTTAAATTTATGTGAAAGCCTTGATCGATCACCTTTATTCTATTTGAAGGTTCTAAAAAGGGAAGAACTAAATTGATAAACCAATGGTGGAAGTCAATACTTGGAAAATTGTCTCCCTGAAACTGAAAATGAAAAAGACCATGCTCCTGGAGACTCACCAGTTGTTTCTCTTCTTCAGTAAGGGATTTATCCATTTGATCAAATAGAGCACTCCACCTAGCTCTATGCAAATCAGCATTTGAATTGTCAGAGCATCTGCCAGCTGAATATCCCATAGCATAATGTTCGTTCTCTCGGTTACTTGGGAATTCGTGTGACATTAGGAGAGGCAGTTCTGTGTGGATCACAGCTCGGACTCTCTTCTTACTCCGTTGCAATGCTGCAAGTATAGCAACAGATATAAGAAACTCATTCCTACTGACAAACTGAATTGGAAGTTTTGAACATGTAAAGCATTACCGGCAAGACGCCCTTTAGTGTCTTGATAGAGAAGTTCCAACCATTGAGAAGCTACATTAGCAGCTGAAAATCAAAGGAAACATTCATATCAGACCAAATTAGATCCAGCAAAGAAAATCCCCTTCTACAACCAAGAAATTCATCGTTTCTAACAGACAAGTTTCCATTTTGACAATTCCTTAAAATTTACAAAACCTCCATGCAAAATGGAGAATAAGCAAGGAATGATTAATCAGAGACCTGAAAAACTGACCTTTAACAGAAAGAGAAGAAACAGTGGATATATTTTCCGACTCCTCATTATACAAAGAGCTAGTGTTCTCCGAGGACATAGTTGTAGATGAAGACAACTTCAGAGCAAGTATATCATCCTTACTGTAGACTGATCCACTCAAGAAACCTCTTTTCTGCTGGCTTCCACATAACGTACTACGCGACCCATCTTCATTTGAAAGACCGGTATGATTCATTTCCAACATATTTGCATTTTCCAAGTCCTTCCTTTCACTCTTTATTGGGATAGCTTGTTTGCGATTCTCAAGTTTTTCAGACCTCACTAGGGCTTCTATTATAGAAAGAACCTGTTTACTGTTTCTCACATGGTTTATGATCCCAGGGTTCAACTCATTCAACAGTCCACTTGGAGCGGCAATTTTCGCAAACCTGTCAACTTGTTCTCTCTTGGCAATCTCCATTTTTTTCTTGGGCCCATCAAATTTGCTTTTTCTCCCACGTGGCTTTGGGATTGGTATACCTCCATGAGAAGATGAGAGGAAACCATTTTGCTTCATCTCTTTCCAAACGCGCATTGGATCTTTCTCCTCCAGTGGACCGGTACTGCTTCCACACTCTGAAGCATCAATCGATTTAAGATGTTCAAGGTTTTTGTAAGGATGAAATGGGTTATCGTCGAGTGAGGTAGGAACATCTTCTGCATTAAGATCCCAGCCAAAACCCTTTGGGTTTGCAAAATTAGCTTCTTGCTCCATGTCATGCTTCCCTGAGGTCAATTGGTTGGCACAAGCTGGTGTTCCCATGCCTGTGGGATGAATGAAATGATCAGTCCTTTTTTTGACAAGGAAAGTAAACCACTACAATTAAGGTGTTCAAAACAATCCAAATATAGTACATCCAACTATCAAATTTTATTTCACAATAGTCAAAACAACAGAAGCCAAAAACTTCAAACCACCCCCACCCTCGTTTAACTGGTTGGAGAGTATACACAAGTATCTTGAGAATTACATCAGACCAAACAATCAACCCTGCAAGAAAGCCCAATTACATATACTCACAATCTCAACAACCGCAAATCACTTCAGGTACGCGCCCTGTAACAGATAAGAAACAAACCACTAAAGCCCGTTCTAAGCGAGAAATAATTAATCCCTAACAAGAACTTACACCTGACCTCCCAATTGGGATTTGGGAGTGAGCTAGACACTGAGACCAGTTGACGGATCCAGGAATATAACTTTGCAGGAGGGAACTCATGTGATTTGGAGATGCGAAATCTCATGACTTCGTGATTATCTTACTGTATGAAGGTTTCTACAAAACTTAAGCACACTCACCCCTCATGCCCCAGGGAACGGAGGGAGTTGGAAACCGACTAGGATATTTGAATTTGATATAGAAATTACTCTAAGACTACAAGCTTTGTCCTTTATCATTCCCAAACTCGACTAGTCCAAGTTTCCTATTTGCTAAAATCTACATTTGATAAAATCTAGCACTTGATTTTATCAAATGAGGAAGACATGTGATTAAATCATGTCCAAAAAGAACACTTTTTGTGTTTGATTTAATCGCATGTCTTCCTCATTTGATAAAATCAAGTGCTAGATTTTATCAAATGTAGATTTTAGCAAATGGAAAACTTGGCAAGAACTCTAGGTATTTGACCTGCCCCAAACCCTGGCTCCGCCCTTGTATGCCCTCGAGTTCCATAGAAGCAACTACTACGCTGGAATTCTTATCAAATTGCAAATGTCTCTGTTATGATTGCTCGGTCATGCCGATCAGAAAAAAAAGAAGGCTCGGTCATGAAAGCATTACCATCAAAACCAATTCACACATTGAATCCTGATTACTAATTCCAACAAAAGTCACAATCTATGGGATTTCTTTGACATCTCAAACCGACCCATATCAAATGGAGTATCAT
The DNA here is from genome assembly GCA_036023075.1 of Gaultheria prostrata. NCBI lineage: Eukaryota > Viridiplantae > Streptophyta > Magnoliopsida > Ericales > Ericaceae > Gaultheria > Gaultheria prostrata. The sequence goes on along the minus strand of JAXBDA010000604.1, from coordinate 63,681 downwards.
TAAAGGGTAAACAATCACTACCAAACACAACAAAGAACCAAAAAAAAGAAGAGGAAAATTCGTGAAATGTAAAAAAGGACTTACCTTCAGAACGAAAGACAGACTCAAGATCTCGCATTTTGACTCTCTTAGGTCGAAGTTCCGAATTTTCCCCAAACTCATCAGCACTCCGCTTATCCCCCACCATTAACTATCAAACCAAACCAAAACAAAACAACAAAACATTAACTGAAAATACCACAAAAACAACCCAAAAGCACCGAAGGAGGATAAAGTTTCAACCTTTGATTCAGATCCCGGGATCGAAACTGACCGGTCCGAATCGATTTCACCCCCCATTACACTTTTATCCAACGACATCAAAAATCAATCTGAGATTGTCAGATTTAAAAGACTGGAAATTTGATGAAACAAGAAAAGATTTGAGGTGGGTTACGAATTTGTGGGTTTGTTGAAGTGGGAGGTGGTGTTTTAGTAGGTGGGATTTTGAAGTTTGAGGATTAGGGTTAGGGTTTTAAATTCGAAGTGGGTTTTTTTTATTTGAAATTGCAGAGAGGCGCGCTGATAAATGGAAGCACAAAATTAGTAGGACGAGGAGTAATATGTTGTTTCTTCTGGTTTGTTTTCTTTCTTTCTTTGTTTTCACAATTTTCAAATTCAAATGAGATGAGAACGAAGGAATCATGGAGGGATTGTGGGGGGACCAATGGGAATATTGGCGCGTTGGATCGTTATTAGGGTAATAGTAGCACGATGTTTACCCTCCAAGTCCACTCTCTCTAAACGTGTTTGAATATCACGCTCGCTTCCTCTCCCTCCCTCTCTTTCTCTTATCGAAAAGTCGGCCCCGTCCAGTTGCACGGAAAGAATGGAAACAATTTCCTTTAGCTTCAGTTACCGAGAAAAATTGGGAGATCACGATTTCAACTTTCATCTACCGAAACATTTTAATAAAAAATAAATCCTGCTCAAAAGAATGAATTTTAATTTCCCTGCAAAATTCTTTGTCAACAAAATACCAATGAGAAATTTTCTTTTTCTTTAGGGAATGTATTTCACAAACTGACTTATTGGCAATAAGTCACTGGTAGTAGCTAATTGAGTGAAATTTGGAAGAAAATGACATATCTCGTAAAAAATAATAAGTCGGTTTTGAGTTTAATCTCACTTCATCCCAATTTTTTTTTTAAAATAAATTTTCCGCACAGCATTTCAACAACTGAACAAAGCCTTTGTGTTTTATTTTATTTTATTTTTTTTTTTAAAAAAAAAAAGACTTTGACTGATACAGGTTATAAATTGAATAAAATTGATGGAGGACTAAAAAGGAATTAAGAGTGATAATGGAAAGGAATTAATAGCGAAGTTAGTAGTTTGGTCTCTGCTTTGACTTGGTTTAAAGCTTGAATTGAAGGTATCAATTATTTAACCTTTTTTGTATCCGTAAAGGAGTGACGAGATTAATGTAATAGTGTACCTTTTTCTCAGCTGGCACCTTAATTTGGACTACCAATTTCCTCTTATTAATGAGTTTCACAGCTTGACAAGTAAACTGGTCGCCAGAAATTCTAACTAAACTGCAATTTAAACAGGGCCTTTAGGTCCAAAAGGTTCTTGCTTTTTTGAGCAACAAGAAAATGCAGTTGTAAAAGGAGAAGAGATTACAAAAAAAAAAAAAAAGAAATACACAAACTACATGGCCCATTGGCCTAAAAGGAGAAGATATTACAACTAAAAATTAAAAATAAAAGAAAACAAACCAAAAAGCCGCAAGAATTCAACGTCAAGGCCCGACCCATCAGATACACTCATGAAAAAGGGTGAAGTGACCAGATCTACACCTTTCGAAGCTCGTTCCCGCCACAAACTGAAGGACCACCACCGGATCCGCTGCAGACCCCGCCATGCATCGTTGCTATTGGAGAGCTAAAAAATCTGTCGCAAGGCTCGGATCTCAAAGCCAACATCCAGAGCTTGTTCTCCGGATCTGGGCCCCCCGAGTCCAAAAATGATTGGTGAGGGGAAAATCTGTAAGCTCCATAGGGCCAGCTTCCAAGGTTATATAGGATGTGGAAGGAATTTAATGTGTCATGTAATGAGTGAGCGAGAGTTAGAAGTTAGTCAAGGTGTTCGGCATTCAAAGACATCAATTCCAGATTTTCACGAAGTGGCTCGAGCCGTTTCCGCGCGAACTGTGAGCACATTATAAATACATCACTTAGATTAAAACAAGACACCATGAATTTGAGCAGCCCCCAACGTTCTTAGAGAAAGAAAACCTTCGTGGGATTTTGTTTCTTTCTATCTTGGAGAGATTACAAGATCAATTGTTCACTATTCATTCAAGTAATCTCCAAGAGGTTCATACAACAATCAATCTCTATGGTTGACTTGCTTCCAATAAATTTCTGGAAGAGTAATAAAAAATCGCTTGAGGATTCGGGACGGTGGCGGACAAGCACAATGTAAAATAAGTGAGGATTTGGCTATCGTTCTTGAGTCAATTGTGAGGATTCTCATCGTTCTTGAGTCAATTACGAGGATTCTCAATTGTGTAGTAAGTTCAATTGTAATTATCCGTACAATGATTTTCTATAATGCTTGATTTCTTCCCGTGATTTTTTACTCATCTAGGGTTTTCCACGTATATTTGGTGTTCATCATATTTTATTTATTTCATACTTATTGCTTGGTGATTGGTTGACTACGAACTAGGGCTTTTCAAAATCTCTCCCCCCCCCCCCTAAAGAGAGAGTCTTAACCCTTCACAACCATGAGATAGAAGAGAGACGAGAGAAAAGGAAGGAGAAGGAAAGAGAGATCAGAGGGGGAAAAAGGGAGTGGGGTAAGGGGACTCAAAACTCTCTCTCCCTCTATAACCCTCTCTCGTGCTCTCTCCCATGTGAGGTTCTTGCTAGATAGGCTATACCGTAGGGGTAGGCATGTGTCGTGTTCGTGTCGTGTTATCTCGTGTCCGGGTCAGAATCCTCTCAATCTTAACCCGACCAGTTTAGCTTTTTGTGTTATCGCATGTCATGTCATATTTGTGTTTCGTGTCAGAAATAGCCAATCCTAACCCGTTAACTTTGTGCTGGGTTCGTGTCGTGTTATCATGACCTTTCATAAATTCCCATGTCGTGTCGTGTCATCTTGTGTTCATGTCAAAATTCTCTCAACATTAACTCGACCTCTTTAGTTTTTCGTGTTATCGTATCGTGTCATATTCGTATTATGTGTCATAAATAACTGACTTTAACCTGCTAATTTCGTATCGGATTAGTGTCATGTCCAAAATTCCCACCCTCACTATACCGTGGAATACCAAGTTGTTGAACCTTTTCATGCAATTCATACTTTGAAACAATTTAAATTATGCAGGTGTTAAAAAAAAAAACCTTAAATTCGGATAGCATTTATTCTTTTGTTTTTTCTTAACTTGATATAAAAAAATGATTAGGAGGGGTGGAAAGATGACGTGATCATGAGAGTAACCATCCTTTGACGGTGTTTGGCAAGTTCTTTTTTGCATTTCCAATTTCTAATTTTGAGCTTTTGGGCGTTTGGGAGCCATCTCCCAAAACACATTCATGGAGAACTCATTCTCATTTTTGCATGTTCTAGAGCAAAAGTGAAAACACCCCAAGAGGAGCTTTTCAGCTTCTCTCTCATTCTACTTTCTCTCTCAAATGTTAGTTTACTAGTTTACCCTAAAGTGGCAATGTTTAACCTTGTAGGCTTAATTTCTTGTTTTCAGACATTGTCTTTTTTTTTTTTTTTAAATGTGTAATGTTGGAATATGTATATTCTTAATTTATGTACGGTTTTAATGTTTAACATCTTTTTACGTCCAATTCTTTTCTGTTTTGGCAATTACTTTCATTTTACTTTATCTTCATTAAGTTAAAATAACGACTTATTAGAGACTTTCAATTACAAAAAATAACAGAAGAGCAAAAAATATTTTTCAACAAAAAAAAGATAAATTGTCCCGGAGAGTTTAAAAAATATTTCCTAATATGACTTAAAAAAATTGCTAAAAAATAATATTCATAATATCCATACACCTTTTGATACCATAATAAAGAAATAAGGGCAAAATAGTAAACAACCAATCCATAATTCATTTTGATCTATTGTCACCCAAACACTACTCCTCTTGCAAAATGCATTCTGCACATTTATCTCAAACACTCCTTCCAAATTCAAAACACATTCTGATAATAATCTAAAAAGTCAAAAAGCCAAAAAGTTGAAAATGAAAAGTTGAAAAGTAGGCTCTCAAACACCCCATTTAGGAGTGGGAACAAAAGGGGTTTGTCAAGGCAAGATTTAGAATTTCTCAAAACACGTTATGTCACGGTCTAATTGCAGCCTCATCAAAATCAAAGCTACAATATATGCTTATTTGCAAGTGGGGTGGTAGCCAAATTGATATATAAGCACGATATACTTCCTTTCACAAGACCAATGGTCAAGTCTCACTTGCAACAAATCAATCACCAACACTTCTTGCATGTCCAAAAAGGAAATTCTACTTATTCAGGGTCATTCCAACTTCCAATAGTAAGGGGGTGTTCCGCTAAGATTGGTTTTTTGGTTTTTTGACTTTTTTATGTGAGAGCTCGAAAAACGCGTAGCTTTTTGTAGTTTTTTATGTGATGTATTGTGAGGGGATGATCTGTCTCGAAAAACGTAATAAGCTGGCTTTTGGTTTTTTGAGTTAGTGGAATGGGGCCTAAATGAATTGCACAAACGATATCAACTACGAAATTTTTGATGAAAATGCGAAGTGCGCCTACGATTGCATGATCATCAACGGAAAAAGCTAAACAAAATGAACCAATGCATGAAACAAGATTGATCAACAAATCATTCTTTTTGGGAACAAATTTCATTAGTCATTCATACACCTTTCAATCTATACCTCTAAAATTTTCTCCGTTCTCAAATCACTTCTCATCTCAACAGCCAACAATTCTTAAGCTGTGACAAAGCACTCTCCCTGAACCCATCGACCTTCATCAAACAAAAATGGGTACAGCCCAACCCCAAACCCGACCCGACCATACTCGTCTTCATCAAGTAACAAACCGGCCCGCACTCCGCCCCCTTTCCTTGCACCACCATCCCCCACGCCTTCGTCGTCCCATCTTCTCCTCCTTCTTCATCTCCGGCCAGCTCTTCCACCAGGATCACCCCGTCCGGAGGCGGCGCGACGCCTTCCTTCCACCTACGCGTAACCGCCGGCCATTCGTCGGCGATCGCCTTCTCCGTCTCCAGTTTTTCAGCTGATCCGTCACCGTTCGCGTAAATTTGGACGAGAAGCGGCGCTTTCCGAAGGTTACGCACGATCTCCGCCGTTGAATCTCTCATCCACTCGTCGAGGTTTTCGGAAAACAGAACCCCGTCGTTTTTCGAACGCGGATTAGCGAAACACGGCGTGAGAACTGAAGAGTTAGACGCGGTGGTTGTGGCGGAGATTCGAGGTTGTCTCTTCCTCGATAAACGTCGACGTAGTGAAACGATCCGACTCGGATTCGAATTCGTCCGGTTGGTTCCGTTGTAATCGGATCGTGGATTGACGGAACACGGCGTGAAAACAGAATTCGCCGCCATTGTTTGTTGCGGTGGAAATTGTAGGAATTAGGTCGATCGACGGTGAGACGGAGGAGGCGGCGGTTGAGGTGGAATGTTGACGGAGGCCAATATGTTGATACCCGGTGGTGTTGGAGAGACGCTAACCGACCTTGGAAATTCTGCTGTTTCCGTTTCAGATACTTTGCTGAGGAATTTGTTGCACCGCGGGAATTTATATCTGCGGTGGGCAATATTTGGTTAAATTCCATAGTCACCCCCTCGTCTATTTTAATTTTCCAAGGATACCTCATAATCTTTAAAAACGTACATACACACCCTCATCTATTCGAAATTGAAAAAACCCTTTACTCTATTAATGGAAGTAAATAAAGGACAAGTTTACTTGGAGTAGTAAAATTTTCCCAAGTGCAAACACAACCTCTTCTCTCTCCCATTTACCTGCAACAAAAACCACTAGGGAAAGCATCAAAACCACCAGAATTTTGGGTTTTCATGGAATTCGATGGAAGCGAACACGGCGACGAAAACGACGACGATCATAAAGAGAGTGTTCTTGGAAAATTGGAATAGGTGAGGGAGCGGCTATGGAATTTAACCCATTATTATTTATAGGGGTTTTATATCCTGCTTCGGATGGGATTACGATTGGGTCAAAAGTAAGCCAGGTCAACTGTGTATAACAGGAGTATTTAGATTTCCAAATAAAGATGGTTCTCTCATTTCAGATAATTCTATTAGGTCTACCAAAAAGTCCAAATCACAGTCCTTTTTCATCGGTTTTATTACTTGTAAATTTTAACTTGGGAGTTAGGAAGATAATTTTGGAAGATTGGAAGGCGGTTATTTACCTTTTGCGAGAGGGAAAAAGAAAAGATATTTTCTCTGTCGTAATATAATAATTTTTTATGAAAAGGTGTGTGTGTGTGTGTGTTTTCTTCTTCTTTTTTTTGTTATTTACGAATTAAAAAAATTTCATGAGGATCTGTTAATTGATAAGAGAATATCCGAAAATACATAAGGGAGTGTTATTTTCTACAATTTTTTTCTCGATCGGCTAGAGTGTTGTTTTCTATTGAAAATGAAATAATTTTCAAAGTAGACTAGAATTATGAGGCTAAGGGAGTTGCAAGGACTGAAAATTTTAGTAGCATTTGGGAAAGTCTATAATTCATATGGAGTATCTTAAAAGTGTCAAATGAAAATATTGCAGAAAAGTTATGAGTTTTTAATATAGTAAAAATTATGAGACGCACCAAAATATTATGAATCTTTATGAGATGACACAATTTAGATCACATGTTGGATACATATGATAATTTTCTAGACACTTTTCATGAAAAATTTACCTTTCATAAGTAATAGTTTCACTAGGAATCATAACACTTGCTTCTCGTAACTTTTCAGCAATAAAATTCGTAGTAACATTTTTACTAAAAATCATAACATATCGTTGCGTGTCGTAACTTTTATATTAAAAGCTCGTAATATTTTAAATGTGCATATGATACACATTTAAATAGGGGTGTGTATTGTAACTTCACATGACCATTTACATTGAAGTTGCTTAACAAATATTAGCGTGTGCATGAACCAATTTTTTTTTTGTTCAACGGTTAGAGGTTTTCCAAGCCAACTTACTCACACATCGACCAGAGAGATCTCTCTTTATGGCTTAGTCCCCAATAAATTGCCAAATTTTAAATATTTAGGTTTATAGCTCATTCATCTGGCAAGTTTCAAGTTGTAACAACTCCACGCATACCAAACTGTACTGGATCCACGCTGAGCCATCCGTGTTGACTTACCTACCTCACCCCTACGTTTTTATCACGACCGAACGAGAGACGTCCATTAGGACTTGGACTCAGATCTCGAAACCGTCCATTATGACTTGGAAAGTCCACGTGACAAAAGAAAATAGGAGCAAGAATTTCTCATTTTAAACATTCCAAATTTCTCATTTTTGTTAGATTTCCCTTTTTGTTTTCGTAGTTTTTGTTTTATCAACTTAGGCCTATTTTACTTACCTGACTTTTTTTTTTCTTTTGTCTTTATTTGATCTCGCGTTAGTTAAATTTTTAACAACATTTTGTGTATTATTAGTTTGTCTTGACGAGAGGAATCGAAAAAATAAAAAATAATGATTTTATTCAAAAAATCATAATTGAGAATTTCAATTATAATTTTTTAGTTTTTCGATTTCTCTCGTCGAGACGAACCAATAATACACAAAAACTTGACCAAAAACTAATTACGTGGAAAAAAAAAACAAATATTACTTTCTTATTAGGTCATCTTAGACGGTTTTGCTGATTTCTTGCAAACTTAGTATGTCAATCGGCCTTCTCTCATCTTTCTTGTAATATTTTATTGTTATCAATGAAATATTATTTTTTGCTATTCAAAAAAAAAAAAAAAAGGGCTGCGAAAGGTTAAAACTAACAATGTTATTACGAGAGAGAAACCAATGGAGTAAGATCTTAATAAAACTATGAAGAGAATGATGCGATTTACCCTTAGTTTTACTTCTCCCAACTAAGCTAATCTTTTTTTTTATTATTATTTAAAAAAACCCTTCTTGAATTTTATTAATTTGTGGGTCGATTATTATTATTAGTCGTCTCAAAGAGAGCATCACAAATTTGTAGAGATTTAAAAAATCACTGAACCAAAATATATTAGAGATCAAATTCGTTGTAGTATGTATTTGCAAGTTTTGAAGAACGAGTTCGGTTCTGGGATTTTTTGGAAGACTTGAAGGCTGTACTAGCATGGAAGCTGAATTATGGGGAATTTTCAAAGGCTTAGAGCTAGTTTGAAGCCAAAACATGGAGGCACTTCAAGTCAGATTCTGCAACTGCAATAGCCCTTAGTGCGGGAGAAGCCCCTGCTCATTCCCCCCTCATAATCCTCATCCAAGAGTGCAAGACTCTCATGGTTTCTACCGGCTACTCCTTGAAGCACACTTACCGTGAAGGAAACACAGTTGTAGTCTGCAGACAAACTAGCAAACATTGGAGTTGAACAAGATCACAAGTGGGTCTCCCACATCTCGCCACCAGTTGACATCATCCCATCCTGGAAGCTGATATGAGAGGGTGGCTTATGAAATAGTGTAATCCTATTTTTCATGTATTTGCAAGTTTTAGTGTGAATTGCGCAATAACAATTTTAGTTGGTCAATCTTCTAGCGGGATCAAAACATTGACTTCTTGGTGACCAGTCCTTATCAGTTTTTGGTGAGGACTTATTCTTGGGGTTGCCGCTCTGCAGCCTCATGCATAGCAGATGTTGTGCATCATTCTGGTCGTTCGTTGTTTGGATGAATAGCCTAAATTTTATCTTGCACGCACGATAAAGAACGGTTCGGATGCAAAAGTATCGAGGTGAAATCTGGGCCGTTCATCCGAGCAATGGATGGCCCGGATGGTGCACAACAGGAATCCCGAGACTAAGAAGTTTTTTTTCGCAATTCATCCAGATGAAACAAAAAATCAAAGGATACGTATAGATCAATCAACGGTTTATAAAAAGGGATGGTCCAAATGATTATTAATGCTTTCTAAGATGTCATTATCATAACAGTTTATAAGTATATCACGGCTTTTGATCAAAGAGGAATTAAATGATTTATAACTTTTACAGTTGGAAATTTCAGTACTGCAGTAAAGGTACAATGTGAAGTTACAATGCACGCAAGTGGTAGCTAACTAAGTGGTAGAGCTTTGGGATACCCTCACCCTGCATCTTGTCAGTGCCGGCTCAGACATTTGGATTGCCTTAGCTAAATTCCGAGTTGGTTGCCCACTTACTATTAAGTTAAAAAAAAAGTCATACAAGTTAAAAAGCAAAATAAATTCAAGGTTACATTATGCTTTTAGCTTCAATTACATCAAAAAAATGAAAACCAGAATGTAACCCCGGTTAATCGGTTATGGTGTTTTATGATAGCACGATCCGATTCAAAGAAAACAACTTCTCCTTGCATTTTTTGAAGCAAAATTTTCATTTAAGTCATCGTACTTCAAGTTATCTAAGAACTCATTTTCGATTGAGATCATTGCCAACCCACTTAATCTTTCTTGTGACATGGTAGTCCGAAGGTGAGTTTTTATCAACTTCAACTTAGAAAAACTCCTCTCCGTTGATGCAACTGTAACCGTATAGTCAACAAAATTCGAAAAGCAACCAATGCCATTTTGAAACCACCCTCTTTCCAATAAGGCCTTATAAAATCAAGGATATCAATTGCTTTTGTACTTCCCTCGGCAATATCGTTTTCAATTGTCTAAGTTCTTGGAACAGCTCATCCCCAAAAATATCACCATGTTCGTTGTGTTTCAAGAAACTTTCTAATTTAGTGCAATGCTCCCTCAATTGCTCTTTTCTAACACTTTTGAATCTTGCGTTAAACAAAAATCCAAAGGTTGCTTCATATAGTTCAAATTGCTCAAAGCGATCCTTAAGTGATGTAAGAGTTTGATCTATAATGTGGATGAAATATGTAACTCTAAAATTTTCCTCCGGTGATTGACTTTCATGGGCTTCATCTTCCACATCATCAAGGTCAAGCGTAATTTCATTTTCTTCATTAATATCACCATCCCCAAGATCATCATTCATAGGCATAGCTTCTTTGTTATGCCCCTCCCTAGATTCCTCATTTGCTACATCAACACCTTCACTTGGAGGTTCCTCATTTGCTCCATCAATAGCTTCTTCATTAACATCTTCTTCTCCAAATTCTTCATCACTTGCTTTTTCAACTTGACTCGAAAGTAGAGATTTTTGTTTTTTCGCAAATAGGCTAGCGATCGAACCCAATAGTGATTTTGCAATTGCATCTTTTCGTTGTTTGATTTTTCTATTGAGAGATCCCGAATTTTGTTTTCGAAACCTCACTCTATCCTTGTCATTATCAATCTTTATCTTCTTCTTCATAGTACCTATAATATAAATCATAATTTCGTTCTATAATTAACAAATGCTTAACACAAACCTACTATTTAGTCAAGCAATTATGATCAAATATCGTAATATTTTTTTATGATGGAGCATATTTATATAATCTACCCATAACACATCCTTACTCAGTAGTCAATCCCTAGAATACAAATATGTTTCTATATATATATATATATATATATATATATAACGTAATACATAAACGGATAAACTATTAAAATTTGAATACAACTATCAGATTATGTACAGTACACTTAACACTTATCAAATGTCCTCATCAAAGATTCAAAATATACTAGATTTAGGCCAACAATTTTTTATGCTTCTAACAGTTAAATAAGTGAGAGTATTGGATAGAATATTACCCCTTTCAAAGAATCCACTGTTCCAAGAAGTATTTTAATTGTTGCCGACCAAAGTTCAAAACCCACCTCGTGTAGTCGTGTGTGGCAAGCCTGCGTTATGTATTCATAGCTATTCGATTGCTACTTTTGAATTTCTTTTTTTTATCTGAATCTAAACTTTGAGAGAAAGAGAGAGAGAGAGACACGAAAATTGGGGAACAGGGGAAACCCTTAACGCCCTCTCAATGTTTGAAAGGGAGAGAGACGAAACCCCTTTTGTTATTTCTCGATCCAGACAAAAAGTTTAGTTCTGATGATGGTATATATATATATATTTTTGGATAAGTCTGATGATTGTAAATTGTAATGGGTAAATGGGGTTATTGGGCCTTTCCAACTTGGGCTTCCTAAATTTTAAATTTCTATGATTGCCCACTTGCCCTACATATGAAACTTTTGGGCTCAAAACTCTATCAAAATTTTTTTTTTGGGCCTACGATTTTTTTTTCCACTGGCCCAGGTGGGTTGCCCAAGCCCAGCGACTTGCTGGGCTTACCCTAGGGCCGGGCTTGCATCCAGTGATCGAGTCTCATTCCCCCCTGTAATAGATTAGGATGGCCAATGCTCAATATTCCTGAAAAAAATAAAAGATTTAGATCCCAAACAAATGATCTAGATCCCAAAATAAAGATTTTAGAATACCCACAATTAAGAGCACCGCCTTAGCCCTTCGGCGTCACGGGAACCTAAGTCCGGGCCAAGTAGTCCACAAGCGAAGAAAGATGAGGAGAAGGAAGAAAAAGATGCAGATCAGCGTGTGATTCCTTTCCATGAGCACATTTGTGATGATGATTCCTTGTGTTCCATATGCTTCTTCTCCATTTGGGTATCAAATCAAAACAAGCCACATAAAAAGTTAAAAGTCCGATTAATCTTTAGCTTTATCTAATCAAATGCGCTCTCTCTCGCTCTCTCCGATTCTGTCATGATATGTTTGACAAGCAAAAGGAATGGAATTCTTTCGACTTCACCTCCAGACTAGCATGATCTCCCAATTTGAAGTTTGCCGAGATATAAATCTCATTTTAACCCTTGTTACTACTACTTGCTATTCTTTTTCCAGATGATCCGGGAAATCTGAGTCAGTTTACACAAACCTCAACTAATTCTCTTCCCAGTTTGGTCAGCCGGGACTAACTAATTCTCTTCCCAGTTTGGACAGCCGGGACTAGGGAGCCCCTTTTGTTGATCCACCAAGAAACATGATACAGTAATATAAACTGTAGGAAGGCAACCTTTTCCTATCATATCATCAAGTTATTCTCATCATCAATTAGGCCAAAGGCCCCAACCCTTTTCTTGAAAAAAAAGTAGTACATAACCAATCTGTAAATCTATAAAACACAATCTCTTTCTTGCCTTATTTTTGCAACTTTGTCACACTATTAAACTAAGATAAAAGATAGGGATACTTCATTTTTGTGCCAAATAGACTACCCAACACTCACTTAAAATCTGGGATTTACCATCTAAGCAGATTTTGCCCAATACAAAAAGTTAGTATCCCTACCATTGTTACAATATCTAACCTACCTCTTCAATTGATCCGGGCGCATCACCACCGTGCCCTCCTGACTCATTTCCGGGCGAGCTCCGGCCACCTTCCACATCTGCTGCATGAGTAGATGCCGGCAATAATGATTGCCGGCAAGTGGGACAAGACGAGTGTGACGCCAACCACATGTCAATGCACCTAACATGAAACCCATGGTGACACTTGGGCAAAACTCTAACCTTTTCACCACCCAAAAATTCTCCCAAACAAATCGGACAATCCGTGGCCGGAATATTAGCCCCGGACCCATATACGGCTACCGGAATCTGACGGAGCGCGCTCTTCTTCAACCCTGTCACCGCCAATCGGGCTTCTAGCTCATTTGGGGACTCGAAAGAGAATCTCCTGCCGCACCTGAGCGCGCAACGCACAATCGAGTTAAGTCCAAGCGCACATATAAGTGCACATAACAAGGCTGCTAGTATAATCACCATGTTGGTGTCGAAATTCGCCTCGCTAGAGTACATGCCATGTGTTCTGATTTCATTAGCCTGGGGCGCTGTGGGTGCCGCATCAAGGAGCAGCCGGTGTCCATGACGATTATAGCGATCCATCGGTCTCTTTTTGTCCCGGAACAAGCACAGAATACAGATAAATTGATCAAGTTCTTCTGCCTCCTAGTATCAAGCGAACCGGGTAGACATTTCATTGCTCCAAGGATATTCGATGGCAAATCGAACGACGAAGGAGATGGAAAGTAGGGAATTCATCGCAATCATGTACCCTGCAATCTTTTTTCCTATTTCTTGCAGCCTCCTTGGATATTTCCTTTGCTATTTGGTATTGGCAAGAGCTGAAAAAGAGCTAGACTGAGATGGGTTTTTGCTATTTGATCTGTTTTGGACTACAACTATATAAAAGAAATCAAGAAAACACAGGGAAAGGCAGTGGAGAGGTGATCATGGTTACCTGAATTTAGGAACGTCCACATGAAGTTTTCTGGTTTCTTATATCACCAATAAATGAAACCCTTTTTCTTCCTCAATACAAGGCCAAATAAGGTAAAAAAACAAAAAAGGGAAGGATCAAAAGGGATTCAGATTGAGGAATTCTTGGAGTGGCTGAAAATTTCCTGGAAACAGATTGGTTGGGATTTAGTTTCTTGCCAAGAAAAGGTTGAGAATTAGATGTAGAGGGAAAAGAAAGGAGAATTGGTTTATATTTGGAGAGTCCGGGATAGTACAGATGGGGATAGATACCAAAATGAAAGCAAATTTTAGGTTTGGGTTTTCATTTCATTTAGGAATTGGGATTGATGGATGTGACATTAGGATCAGACTTTATAATCAAGTAGGAGGGGAAAAAGGGTGCTTGAGAATTTTTATTTTTATAGTACCAGATCCCACCTAATCACAATTAGACCACAGTTTTAGAAAAGTGCTTATTCTCAAGAACCAAATCCTTTCTCCCACTCCAACTGCAGCCCTTGGCACAGAGTCCAATCATTAATTTTTTAGGGTTTTAGCCAATTTCTGATTATTAAGCCCCAATATCATACGGAGTATCTACCTACGTGCCCCCACACTCTTGTGCTACTTTTTATCTCCTGATAATTCAAGCGTCCGGATTAGGTCGACTAATCTTAGACATATATTTGCCGTCATATGTACTATTGTGCTATTTTAAACGCGAATGTAAAACATGTTTGATCCCCAAATTCCTTTTTTCTTTTCTAGCAATTGGAACTTGGAATAAAAAATTTGAGCAGTCTAATCACAATGAAACCATTGTGTTACCATATGAAACTAGGGATTGAGAAACAATTTGCAAAAAAGCAACCGCACAAGAAAAAAAAAATATTAACAGAAGAAAGCGGAGATCTAAATGATCCTTTGTTTCATCATACTTGCATATGGAATCCCTTTTCTGCCTCTGACAAGTTGGGTCAAAGTAGACCCAATACTAAAAAAGATTTCAGGCCGGTCGTTAGCGAGCCATAGACACAACAATAATTGGATTCAACATAGGTTTTTGCGACCAATATAAATTCCAAGCAATAACTTGTGCACAAGTCACTCGCAATCGGTACATAAGTTTCCCTTTTTCAAAAGGGTTTCGGAAAGACTGTAAATTCATTTCAAAAGGGGGATTTTTTTGTATCTCCGGGCCGGTGGAGTCATGTGCGCTTGTGCTCGTACTTGGTTTTTTATGACTGCAACATATATGTTATGTTTCATGTTCTAAAAAAAAAAAGAAAATAAAAAACAGTGAAAAAGAACCTATCGGGCCGTTTGACTGGTGGATTTGATTTTGGGTGGATTTGTAATGTGGGCGGATTTAAGGGTGGATTTGTAATGATGACGAATATGTAAGGAGGGTAGGCCCACCTCTTAAGAATGGTGGATTTGTAATGAGGTTGATGGTTTTTTTAGAAGGGAGATTTGGAGAGTGGATAAGAGGATAAATAACTGATTTGCCCCTAGTTTATTAATTTAATTGACAAAATAGATTAATTTTATTATTAATAAGCAATAATTAAATAAATATATTTAACGTATATTACATATATAAAAATAAGATTTCTGATAAAAAAATGATGGATTTGTAATGAAGGCCGTCATTACATATTCATAAACTTGACTTTCATTTATATACAAACAACCTTATTCATATAAAAAAATAAATCTAAATTACATTAGTTTAATATAAACAATATCATATGTATATTTCAGTTTCTATAAAATTTAAAGGGAATAAAAAACAATATTACATGTGCTTCTCTTATAGTACTATGTGTTGGAGATACACAGTAATATACACGTGGTGGAGTATACATGTGCTTCTTTTATTCTAACCCTCATATATGCGGCCGAAACAGTAGCAACAGTGGCTCTCTCTCCCTCATCGTCTCCTCCTCCTCCTCCTCTGTGTGTGTGTGTGTGTCACACACCCAACCCCACCCGTCCAGATCGAAAAAAAGGAGGTGGATTTGGAGGGATAATTTTCGACCCAGCAGCTCCGGCGACGATTATACACAGTAATTTTCTGATTCTTTGTTGAATGCACATCTGGTATTTTAGTGAGACGAGCCATGGGGATCGCATGACACTAATAATATTCATTTTTCTTATTATTGCCGCACTTTTCTAAAACCGATTATGTGAATACATCTGAAAATTTATTGTGCAGAATTTATAATTTTTCCTCAATGAGAATTCTGGAGCTACCAAAAGGTCCAAAATTATGTACTACCATGCTGTGCATAGCACGGGTTTTTGTTAGATTCCAAAAAAATAAAAGGATAAATCCAGATCCAAGACTTAGAATTACTACTTTATTGATTTAAAAACATGTTTGATAAAATCAATTGAAATGGCTTGGTGTTTATCTGTGACAGGGACTTCTTAAGAGATTGGAGATATTTGTGGGCCAACTAATTAATTACTATAAATACTAATGTACCTTTGTTTGTTTTTGTGAAGAAAAGATGGCACATGGGGATCCCCTGTGGTTCAAGAGGCACTCCCACGCCAGCCAAGAGGTAGTGGTTGGTCGTGGTCCACCTGCGTCCCGTCTATGTCACGGTGTTTCATCGGTGGACCCTCCACTTCATGATAGAGTTGCACACCAGTTTTTGTTTGCTTTAATATTTTGCGAACCACATTGCTACGGACACCGATTTAGATACAATACAACGGTAGAGGCAAAGATACATGTAGAAGCCATTTACATTGGATGGATCCAAACACATTTGGGTATCAGATTCACACGCAGCGGCAAAGACAAAGATTTGTAAATCATAACTCCGGCGAACCAATCACACACCAAACCATCTCCAGAGACCACAACCTCCGATCTCCCAGAAGCCGAGACAACCCTAGTCTAGCCATTGATCTATCTCATACTGTATTTAGAAGAAACAATACAACAGTACTTACATACTTATTGGTGAGTCAAGGAGAGTTTCGGTCCTTCTACTCTCAACAAGATACACGAGAGAGAGAGAGAGAGAGAGAGAGAGAGAGAGAGAGAGAGAGAGAGAGAGAGAGAGAGAGAGAGAGAGAGAGAGAGAGAGAGCATGATAAAATAAATCCTCTTTGCTCTCAACATGATTTGCAAAAAAGCTTAATTTTAGAACACAACAGTAGACACGATGAATAAAATTGCATTAGCTTGAAACCTAGGGATTTATTACTTTATTAGCTTGATGAGCCCAAACTACTAAACTACCAAGTTGGATCAAGCCGATTTTCAATGTATGAGATATAAGATAAAGAGTGTTCTAGAACAGATTGATCCCACGAAACATAGTTATTCACTACGGATAAAATTATTTGTTCAACTCTTTAGAGGAAGTCCACTCATCGCTATTTCACTTGCCATTGGCCCATTGTAATGTCTGTCGCCGTTTCTCCCACTTCACCCAAGCCATTTGATTGGCTTTGAAAAATTAGATGAGTTTAATCTAATAGTCTGTGTTTGAGATTGTGCCAAAATGGCGCCAAACCAGTGCCGTAACATTGCTATTTTTTTTTTTACTTTTGAACACTATATCAAGTCAAAAAAATGGCTGTGACATTGCCGTTTTGACGGTAAGGGATGGACTTGCTCTTACAATGCAGATAACAATATTTGGGCTTACTCTAGTAGTTTAATTGTAGAGTTGGAAACAAAAGCCCAAATGATAACAACGGATTTCTCTACAAGTTTCGGACCAAGCCCATTAAAAACTGTCCGTCGACCCAAGTCAAAGGAATCCTCTTTGACCCGATTCATGTTACCCACATGAAATTCCATAAACACCCTTCCAACGCCAGTCGTCTCTCTGCATGTGATGTGACACAGAGAGAGTGGAAAAAACGACGAACTCACCACTTCCCACGCAGATATAGAGAGAGAAACACACACACACACAATCCATCTAGAGAGAGAGAGAGAGAGAGAGAGAGGCCAACAAAATGCAAGATCCGTCGAACTCGAAGCTACTAACGCCGCCGGCGTCGTTCAGGCCGACTCACCACCGTCGGGCTCACTCGGAGGTCAACTTCAGGCTTCCGGACGACCTGGATCTCGGGTCGGACCCGTTCGACGGGCCGTCGGGTAGCTTCGACGAGTTCGGATCGGAGGACGATCTGTTCTGCACGTACATGGACATTGAGAAGCTCGGATCCACTGCCGCCGACGGCGGCAGCGACGGTGGAGTTGGAGAGAAGAGTGGGAGGCCGAGGCATCGGCATAGTAATTCGGTTGATGGATCGTCGGTTTTGCTTGGGGAGAGTATAGAGGCGAAGAAGGCTATGGCTCCTGAGAAGCTTGCTGAGTTGTGGGCCATTGATCCGAAGAGAGCCAAGAGGTAGGGTTACGGTTTGACTTTTTGAAGACTTAAAGTGGATTTCTGATGATTTTTTTTGCATTTTGCTTAAATTTTCGAAAATGCGAGTGATAGGGACAATAGCTTAGCTTATTTATTTATGAGACGAAAAGAGACGAGGCGATCTTTAACTAGCTTTAATTGAGCAGAACAAGAGCCGATCTCAACTAGTTTGAAATTTCTATGCATGGTATGCTGAAGGAGCCGAGTAGTAGCTTGTTTGAATTTGGTTTAGATGCTTAACGGACTTCAAAAAATGTTTAAGCTTGATTATTGATGAAACAAATCGATCCTGAACGAGATCTTGACGAGCAAACACGAGTTTAAATTCGAGTAGTTTGACACGAGGAAGGGTTATGGTTGGACTTTTTGAAGAGTTGTAAGTGAATTGCTTATGATTAGTATTTATTTTGTTTATGTTGTTGACAATGTGAGTGGATTTGAGGTCTCTGGTTCAGAATTCAGATAGTAACAAACTTGAAAATAACTTTATTTGGTGCTTGTTTACGTAGTTGCAGATTTTAAAATTTTAGTTCTTAAAAACTGTTGTGATAGTTTGTCAATAACACAAAAAAGGTGTTTGTCAAGCAAATTATCTAACATGTTCCTAGAAGCTGAAAAAGAAGTCGAGAAATGGTCTAAAATCTAATTCTAGAAAAGCTAGCTTTTTTGTGCTTTTCAGATCAGATATTTCAATTAGTATAAAAGCTGATTTTCTGATTTTCGCGATAAAAAATATCAGGTTTTACTGCAGCTAAACCATGATTCAGTAAACTAGTTTATCCGCTTTACTAAAGTCTAAAATTTATAATTTGCAGCAGAATCAAAAGCGATAATCAAAAATTTGTATCCAAACTCCAAAGCAGTCGCAAATACACCCTTAGTTCGAATTTAATTTTCTTAGTTGAGTTTTGTGATTCTGTGTGTTGGTCAATTCAAAACTTTTGCCTCTAGTTGTAGGGAAACTTGAAACTTTTGGATTGTTTGAATTGGTGATTTGATGTGCAATGTATACCAAGTTGACCTAAACTGGACATCATTCTGGTTTACCAGTTAACTTGTTTAATTAGTCAGTTGTTTTCATTTGTAATTTGACGTTTGTATGGCATGAAATATATCGGTGGGTTTTGTAGTCATTAGAGTCGTAGTAGATTTAAACCTGACACTAACCGGACATGGGAGTACCCAACGGCTCTCCCTAATCAAGGACTTTATTATTTATTGTACATTTTTTATGTGGAAGCATAGATCTTGATCATCGTTGAGGGTTACACTGGCGGCTGCACCCTTGTAAGAGGGTATTAAAAGCTTAGGTAGGAGTATATACTCTCATGATTTGTCTTAATGTCTGCACAGATTGCCAATAAAAAAATTCAAACGAATAAATTGTCTTACATAGATGCTATGCCTTTTTTGAGCAATGAGCATTGTTGCCACTGGATGATCATAAATAATCATCAAATTCTTTGGCAGTTATGGAAATTCAATTTTATGAATCCAAATTATTTGAAAATCTTGGGAATTTTGGCTTCTGTTTTTCATATGGGCGCCCTTATCATGTATGCAGAATTCTGGCAAATCGGCAGTCTGCTGCTCGATCAAAAGAGAGGAAAGCTCGGTATATAACTGAACTCGAGAGAAAAGTTCTCACCTTGCAAACAGAAGCGACCACCCTTTCTGCACAACTAACATTGTTCCAGGTGATTTTTGCATGGTAGTGGCTTGCTGTACGGGATCTTAGTTGTAGCTTTGTATTGTAGTGTATGTTGTTGACAGAGTTGTGCTGATCTTAACGGGTTTTACTTCCTGATTGCTCCATAGATTTTATTTCGTTATCAGTTCTCATGCTATGCATCTGTGCTCACAATTACAAATCTGTGTTTAGCAGCAAATAAAATACTTCACTCTGATTACCTGTCTAGGCTGTCCTAGCTGCTTGATTGGGTGGCTTTTCTGTAGGATACTGGAAAAGAGTCGTGCTTTCTGCTCATGTTTAAGTCTTGATTTGCATACAGTTGTTTCCTGTGAAGCTTTCAAAAATTTGTACAGAGTGATTTCTAAAGAATGTGGTACCGATTCTCGTTTTGCATGCAGTTGTTTCCTATGAAGCTTTTAAAAATTGTTTGAGTGTTTTCTAAAGACCGTGGTATGGTCTACCACATGCATATATTTTTTTTGTTCTGTTCTTTGATTCTTGAGATCAAATTCCTCGTTTTATGGGCTTTCAATTTAAGTTCTTTGGGACGATGGTGATTGCTCACTCGGAATATTCCCACTCAGGCATCATATATTTTCCGAGTCAGGCATTTGAGGTTCTTTAAAAGCTTCCATTAACGGTACCCATCCGAGGATTACCTTAACCATAACCTTTAACCCTTGACCCCTGGTGTTAATACATCTCCATTTAAACTGAGAGTTTATTCTCTGTCCCTGAAGTCCTTCATCGCACATTGCTTTAATATTTGATTTACACCAATGTTAAAAACTCATGGCCTTCTTTGCTTTTGTAGAGAGACACGTCAGGTTTTTCTAATGAAAATACTGAGCTCAAGCTTCGGCTACAAGCTATGGAGCAACAAGCTCAGTTGCGCGATGGTATGTTTCACCTTTATTGCAAAGTTAGATTTAATTGTTTTCCACATCGTGTGCAGTATATCCTGCATTCTGTACAATTTTCATTTTCCCTTGTAATAAATATATCCATATTAGTAGACATGCCCACTTTAAGTTTTTTCTGATGACATCCCTATTGATGATTAATTATGTCATTTTTGATTCGGTACAAGAAATGGTACCAAATTAAATTCATCGAATACCTTCATATAATGCTTGTGGGCGCGAAACTTTCATGAATAGGCTGATTGCTAATGAATGATATACTTAACAAAATCTCATCTATATATCCTTACAGATTTTTAGCCATCTTATATTATGCTTTTTGCATGTCTTTCCAACATTCACCATTTGAAATTATGAACAACATATTTGATGTTTACGAAACTGTTTCTGAACCACAGCACTGAATGAAGCACTCAAGCAAGAAGTGGATAGGCTCAAAATTGCCACCGGAGAATCAACATCTGCATCAGATTCGTACAATTACGGAATGCAGCAGCTTCCACATGCCCAGTCTTCCTTTTATTCACATCAGCCACAACAAGGGCGAAACGTTCCCCATCAATTACAAATGTCGCAGTTCCACCACCTCCAGTCCAACATGCTAAACCACCACCACCACTCTCTTCTCATGGCATCCCAGTCACAGGTCCTTTCCGAAATGCAGGGCCTTGATATCAATGCCAGAGGATCCCATCTTGTCAAATCAGAAACTCCTTCGATGTCTGCCAGTGAAAGCAGCAGTATTGCATTTTGATTCAAATGATACCTACCTACGAATTACACGGTTGAAGTGTTCATAGACTGACTCCTCCTTTAGAATCCCCAAGTAAGATTTCCTCAGGTTTTTTATTTTATTCATTGATTGATTTTAATGGGATCTTGAGGTCTTTCGGTAAGTACGGTTCCTTGAAATTCCCGATTTCTCCTTGTTTGGTCAGTTCAGAAACGATAAATCTGTGATGTTGTTGTGGGCGTTGCATATTTCATGTAATCTATGTTTACCGAGTTCAATTATTTCCTGTCATTTAAACCTACATTTCATTATTTATGGGAAAGAGTAATTCTTCTCCTGATTTTGTATTACCACGGATTAACTGAGACTTCTGTTTTCTACCGTGAACCACATTTTTTAGTAGTTATAATATTCGAAAAACCATATTGTGGACAATTGTGGTTTGTTCATGGAGTCACCGATATTCAATCAGCATTATTTCAAACAGGTTTTACGCGTTAAGCTTTACACAGTAAACGGCTCATATCACATTTTTTTGGGCTCGGGACAATGCCCGTTTTGAGGGCACACAGACCTCCATTACTAGAAAAAGTCTATAAGTCCAGCACGCAAACAGCTTAATGGGTTTCAACTTTCAACCTCATGAGACCTAATTTTTTAGATGTTTGGTTGGTAGTAGGGAAAAAAAAATACCAATTCAAATTAGTACTAATAAAAATAAAAAATAACAGTAGCATTCTCTGTCTCCCCTCTACTAAACGTAATCCAACAGGATAGCCCATTTTCCTAGAGATGGGTAAGACAAAAAGGGGGCAGAAAGACGAGAACGAATTACGGAGAGAGCGGAGTTGGCCGGTGTAAGAGATTTGGTACTGGCTTGCGAGGGAGATCGGGAACCAAGCGGTAAAATGACTTGCGAAGGTTTTGGCCAAAAGTCATTTACCTCCATTTCAGGAAAATATTTTACTCCTATTTTGTACACACGCTGAAAAATGGGTAAAACATTTTACGTCCAAATAAACGGAGCCTTATAGTCGTTGGATAACGTAAAGAACAAATAACTTTTCTGGTCGTGCCAATGTTGAAATCTTGCAAATCCCCAAGAAGAGAACTTTGGAACCGCCACACCACATTCACCAAGATAAGAGTAGCTACAATAACTAGCACATCTCATGAAGGTGCTGT
Source organism: Gaultheria prostrata (assembly GCA_036023075.1). Classification (NCBI taxonomy): domain Eukaryota; kingdom Viridiplantae; phylum Streptophyta; class Magnoliopsida; order Ericales; family Ericaceae; genus Gaultheria; species Gaultheria prostrata. The sequence goes on along the minus strand of JAXBDA010000604.1, from coordinate 41,311 downwards.
CTGTTTCTCTTGCTCAATGCAAAGACTTATTAGAAGAAGCCTTTCAAGTGGTGAAAACAATCAAAAGGCAATCTGTTTCTCCCAGAGTCAGACGTAAGCTATAGCTCTAGGTGCAGCCGCTTTAGATCCCTAAAATTTACGAAATTTAAAAGGTCGTCTTTGATACTCATAATAGTTTAACCATAAAGGCCCATCTCTAATCTTCGATTTAGGTCCCCGAAAAGTGAAGGCTGGCAATTCATGAGCTGAACAAGTAGTTAATTTCAGAAAGCATATCAGGGACATGAAACATGAGCTAGGGACCCTAAAGCCCTAAACATAACTAACATGCCACCTTACAGGGCCCAAAGGTTCCCTACCATCTGAAACTTCCATTGCAATGCACATGGTGGCCTATGATCCACCGTGGATAATTTTCGTGCCCCTAAAATTCTTTCAATGCGATTTCAGTTGGTACAATAACATTATGAGGTGCGGGAATAAAATAGAAGAACACAATAAACCGGAGATATCTGTAATTCTCAAATAAACCCGAAAGCCGCCAATATAAATAACCATTAGACAATAGAAATATATGGGGGAAAATCTTGTTGGAATTTTGTCCCACATCGATTAATTAACACCTCGAAAAACTAGTATATGAGCTTGGACGGCCTCTCCATTCATTGCCAATTGGTTTTGAATTGGATGCTTTAACATGGAATTAGAGCTAGGTTTTCGGAGGCTTTTTCCCTTTATTTGTGCCATAGTTGCTTTTTGTTATGTTGTGATCCGTATGTTCCGGATCCTTTGTTGACCTTGTTGGGAGTGATTGTACGATGCATTGGTCCCGCCATCGCTTCAGCTGCGCCGGAGTGCACAATGCCCAAACTTCGGGGGAGTATCCACGGAGTCAGGGCCGGCCCTGGGCATAGGCCGACAAGGCGGCCGCCTAGGGCCTCCGGTTTTTGGCCAAAAAATAGGGCCCCCGAATACTAGATCATAATAAATATTATGTATGTCAAGACTATTACACATATGTAGTTCAGCTATGGTGGTTAGAAGTATCTTCCATATGCATGTTGACACGAGTTCGATTCCTCCATCAAGCGTTGATAGCATAATTTTTTCCACTCTTTTACAAAAAAGAGAGGTTGACGCCTGCTCAAGAAGTCGAACTCGCGACCTTTGGATGCGAGGACTCCCACGTTGCAAGGCAACCGCCACTGTGCCAAATGGATTTCTATTGTTTCAATTGGAACAACTAATATATATAACAATAAAATAGAGGCCCCATTATAAAATTTTGCTTAAGGCTCCGGAAATCTCAGGGCCGGGCCTGCACGGAGTCTACCACGGGCCCAATATTACATTAAATGACCCATATCCACTTAAAAAGCTAAGCCTTGTAAGTGGTGAGTTATCCAATTATATATTAAGGTCCAACCCTTTTTCTATTTTTTTCAATGTGGGACTTAACCTTCACACATGTTCCAACAAATCTCCCCCTCATGTGTGAACCGTTCATTGAACCTTGCCCGTTTCTTTGCATCCAAACTCCCCCTTGATTCTGATCTACTACTCTCAAGTCTCAACCCAATCTTCCAAACTAGGCTTATTTCCGCACCGACTCCAACGATTCAGATCCATCCATCGAATTCTCCATTGAGAGCCAACGTGCCCATTCACTGGCACCATGCTCCCCGACGAGTCAGCATGCAACACGTGTTCCAACCTAAAACCAATTAGCAATAAGTAGAGTAGTCTCAAGAAGATTTGACTCGGGCGATAGATATTTGACCACAACTGAGGTGCGGCCACCCAAGACCTAGCTCTTATATCATGTTAGATTTCTTGGAGGGTTCCAACCTAAAACCAATTGACAATAGGTGGAGTAGCCTCTAGAATTTATTAACTAGGCTTGGGTAGCCTAAATTGGCGATGTGGGATTTAACAAATCTATCTTACCTCCCGCCAATAGAAATAACCGCGATAAATACATATGGTAGGCATTGAAATGCCGAACACGCGATTCCAAGGAATCTGATGTGGGTTGTTTGTGGCAGCTGCTCTTATGTGACAATGCGACCCTACTATTAAGTACACAAAAACTAACCATTAAATTTTAGGTCCCTCTTGCTCGTGGTTCTTTTCCATTTCTGTGGGGGCTAAGAGACAATCCCTTGTGAGGGGCACTTTCATTGGCAACAACGAACCAACAGCAATTGGATAAATCCCCTCTGCCTTTTGAATTTCAGGTTTTGATGGAAACTCTCTAACAGAGAGTACTTGGGGGCTTTAGGACCATATAAAATTGGCCGGATTCATGTAAAATTTGACCCGAATCTTGTAACAATAATTAAGAGAAAATAACAAAAAAGACCATGCCAATAAGTTCCACCTAAACAACTTTTTAACAGAAAAAACTCAAACCGCATGAAACCCAAACCACACAGTTCTCTTTTTATCAGAAAGTGGAAATATCTCTGTCTTATGGCTCAAGTTGCTCATGCATTTCATTCTACAGGAAAGGTAATAAAAACTAGGACTAAAAATTCTGATTCTTTATGTCTTGTTTGATTGTTAATATTTACACTAGAGAGATATTAGGAATTTGAATAACTCCATATTGTCTAGAGATTACGATTGCAGAAAATTCAAGAATCGAAAGCACAAATAAACAAGAGCGTCAGATATAGTTCACAAATGTGGGTTGCATCCATAGTCGCTACAACTGTTTTTTAGTGCCAAAAAAATACAAGGCACGTTGGAGTTGTCATGTTGTTACAATGTATGGCTAGAACGTACACCACGTGGTACCTTAGGCTCTTCCACCACCACATGTAAGTATGAGACTCAAGATAAAGTATATGAATCCCACACCATTGTGTGTTAGGGTTTTGAAGCCTGAAGCACCACGTGACAGTGCCTCAATTGCACTGAACACTCTACAACAAGAAATTAGATGCTTGCTTGGGAATCAAGATCAAAGAAAAGGTATGATAATATTTTGGATATTCTAAACTACTAATCTGGAAGGGGTAGCTGCTTTAATTTTTTGCTTCATATCCAAAATATTCCCACAGAAGATTGGCCTTCAAAATAAGGGTTTGGGTGCCAAGAAAATGCTGTTTTTCAATATAATATTTGTGGTTACCAAGAAAATGCTATCCATAACATCTGAAATGTACTTTCTGCATTGATCTTCCACAAGTCAATTTCTCATTTTCTTTATGGATAAACTATTAAATAATTTTTTTATTATCTAAATAGAAATGAATGCCCCCAACCATGTGATAGTGATGCATATACATAAAGGACAGCAATGCCCAGAACTTGCATGTTCTCCTAACATGGTAGACCCTACTCAAATCCCCCTCCCTCTGTTTTATTGGCATATCAAGATTCTACCAAATATTTGAGTGACAATTAACAATCATTTTGGCAAGAAGTCATTGGTTTAATATTAATTACAAAACCATTCTTGCACGTAACTTATGATTTCGTTGATGATTTAGGCACAATATAACATAAGTTAAGGTTACTTAGTAAGCAACGAATTTCTGAATTAATATATTATAGAAATAGCACATAACTAAATGTAAACCGTTAATTTTCAATTTCCAAAATGGAAAGAGATGGTGTAAACTTAGAAAAAGATCGTATCTAGTCCACAACATTTTTTACCCTTTAAATAAAACAAAAAGTCTAGGAACACAAGAATGCATGTGCTTGTGAGTCCTGTATGAATAATCAATTGGTAGTTCAGTTGAAACATCTGCATGTGCACACTTTATTCTTGTATGAGACATAAATTCAGTTTTTGTGGTTTTTTTTTTTGGCACTCTCTCAAATATGAGCATTGCCTAAATTGTCACTTTCTAACATTCAATTTATACAAAGCCCTATCTAACCCTCCATTCTCCCTATATAAGTAAAGCCCCATTCCCTCTTCTAAGTACCAAGCAGCTCTAGTCCTTCACTCTCTCTCTCTCTCACACACACACACACACAAAATGGCCATTCCAGCATTCTACATTGTATCTCTTCTAATCTTCTTCTTTAATCTATGCCTTCGCGGCACTTATGGTGAATATGGACATGCCACTTTCTACGGTGGGGGAGATGCTTCAGGCACAATGGGTAAGTCATGAAAACTTTTTATTTACTCCTTTGGAGGGAAACTTTTCCATTTTTTTGATATTGAACTGCACTCCATTTTACATATCTTGAGCCATTATAAACAGCATCCTTAAAGCCATTAACAGGAAACTTGGAATTCACACTAAATGAATTGCTAAAAAATGATGTTTTTGATCTGGCAGGAGGTGCTTGTGGGTATGGAAATTTGTACAGCCAAGGCTATGGGACAAACACTGCAGCACTAAGCACTGCTCTATTCAACAATGGTTTGAGCTGTGGGTCTTGCTATGAGATCAAATGTAATGATGACCCAAGATGGTGCCTCCCGGGGACGATCACCGTCACTGCGACAAACTTCTGCCCACCGAACCCATCTCTATCCAATGACAATGGTGGGTGGTGCAACCCTCCCCTCCAGCACTTTGATTTGGCCGAGCCTGCTTTCTTGCAAATTGCACAGTATAGAGCTGGAATTGTACCCGTGTCTTTCCAAAGGTACGGACACATTATATGGTCCTTTTGAGCATCCCTAGAATTTTTTTACCATAAGATGTGCACAGCTTTGGATTGTTTAATGAAAATTCGAAATTAGAAACTTGCTAGACTGATATGGTAAAATTGCTTTGGCAGGGTGCCCTGTATGAAGAAGGGAGGAATAAGGTTCACAATCAATGGCCACTCTTACTTCAACCTGGTGTTAATCAGCAACGTCGGTGGTGCCGGCGATGTCCATTCGGTGTCGATCAAGGGTTCAAGAACTGGGTGGCAACCCATGTCTAGAAACTGGGGACAAAACTGGCAGAGCAACAACTACATGAATGGCCAGACCCTTTCTTTCCAGGTCACCACCAGCGACGGTAGAACTCTCACCAGTTACAACGTGGCCCCGGCGAATTGGCAATTCGGCCAAACATATGAAGGGTCTCAATTTTAAGTTCACAAATTCCCTCTAGTATTGAATACGAGGGTTGGTAAAGTGTTCTTGGCAATTATGAGTGAGAGTAACGTTCAACCACGTGTCAGGCGAGTGAACAAAATTTGACTCGTTTAAAAGAGACTCGAGAAGTACAGAGTCTATTGCTGTGGTGGTTAACCAGCACCCGCTTAGGCCAATAGGTATATATATTTTCAAAAAGATTTTATTTGTGATTATAGAAAGGTTGAGTTATACTATTTTGTGTTTTTTTTTTCGTTCGATCGATTGAGGTATAGTTCATTCAATTGTAGGCATTAGATTGAAATCAAGGCTACTGATCAGAAAATTTAATTGGTAGCCTTAGATTGAAATCAAGCCATATGAAATATGAATGTCATATGAAGTTTGCAGATTTGATCCACAAGTTGGGTAATATGAAGTACATATTTAGCCTTCAATGCATGGACCAATTAGTGCATTTCCCATAGTGTGCTTTATCAACAAATCAATCAATAAAGATGAGGCAGAGTTCGAGGTCAAATTGAAGAAAGTTTTCGATACAACAGTTATTTGTAATTTGTAACGCTCATCTCACATGGAGTGAGACCTATATATACATGAGACCCACATCATGTGAGAGGACGTTACAAATTACTGTCGTACCACAAAAAGAAAAAAAAATCATCAAATTGGCATTTTGTTTTCATGGTAGATCACGGACTTTCTAGTCCTAAATAGCCACAGGAGAGTACTTTCCCTTAAGACTTCTGTCTGATTCTTGGATTGAAAAAAAAAGCTTACTTTGAAAACTCATCATTTTCAATGTGGTCCTACAAAGGTAGTAGGTACCTTGCTTCTCCTCTTCTTTCGTTCTTAGGGAAAATATGGTTAGGGTAACTCAAACTCGTGCCTCAATTAGATAATTTTGGAGACATAATATGCTTGTCGTCGTGTTGGGTCATGATACTTGTACACATGAATAACAACCTTTTTATGTGAAGAGATTGATTCACGTAACTTGAAATTGCCAAACAACGTTGGAAGCAGTAAACTTTGGGAGGTCAAGAGGTCCATGGTTCGAGTAGTGCAATCAATGTCCCGTCAAGTTTTGCCATCCTGCGAAGCCAGCTGTGTTCCACTACCCTTTGATGGGGCATCAGAAGCTACAGCTTTTTGGTCCCTTCCGCTTCTGGAGTTCTTATGATCACATCCAGGGGAGAGTTACTACGCGTGATCGCCCCCTCTTCCACCCTTTTTACTCGGGAAAAAAAAGGGCAAAAAACTTTGGAGCAACAAAACCACATTCACGAAGATAAAAGTAGCTACAAAAACTGATATATCTCACGAAGGTGAAGGTGATTTCTGTTTCTATTGCTCAATGGAAAGACTTAGTGGGAGAAGCCTTCCAAGTGGTGAAGCAATAAAAAAGGCAATCTGTTCATTCCTTCCAATGCATGAGCTGAACAATTAGTTAATTCCAGAAATGTGACTTTTTTTCCATCCCCATGCAACATGTGAGGAAATAAAGCATCAGCTTGGGACCCTAAAGGCCTAAACATAACTAAAATGCGACCAAAATGCCCATGGGTTCCCTGTCATCTTAAACTTCCATTGGAATGCACATGGTGGCACAAGATGCACTATACCTAAAATTTCAGCTAACTATAGGTACCGTTATGACAGAATGCGAAAATGAAAATAAACTGTACAATTCCCCTCGAGAATGCGAAAATGAAAATAAACTGTACAATTCCCCTCGAGATGATTCGACGAATACAATGACAAGCATAGTTTAGCATAATAGTCCAACAGTTTGATACTTGTTATAATAGTCCAACAGAAAAGGCACATCTCTAATCTTCAATTTAGGGCCCCGAAAAGTGAAGGCCGGCATTTCAGACAGCATATCAGGGACATAAAACATGAGCCAGGGAGTAGGGACCCTAAAGGCCTAATCATAACTAACATGCCACCTTACAAGGCCCAAAGACCATCTGAAACTTCCATTACAACGTACGTGGTGGCCCAAGCTTCACCATGGATATAAATTCTTTCAACACGATTCCAGTTGATACAATAACGTTATGAGGGAAACCAAAAACAGAGAGCAAAAAGTTAACCAGAAGTTGTTTTATGCCACTTTCAATCTTACAATAAAATAGGAAAACATAATAAACTGAAGATATGTGTAACTCTCAAATAAACCCGAAAGCCGCCAATAGAAATAACCGATAGATATATACGAGGGGAAAATCTATTGTACCACCCGCCAATAGAAATAACTGATAGATACACAGTGCCGGCCCAAGAGTTTTGGTGGCCGAAAGCAAACTTTCTATTTGGGGCCCTCAATATATTCTCGAATGCGAAACTTGTGTGCCCTAAATCGTTAATCTTTGAGAAAATTTTATTATACGTAGGAATTTTAACACATTTGGGGCCTATTTTTTTAAATAAAATTTGGGGCCGAAAGCCGTCGCTTCCTCGGCTTGCCCTCTAAGCCGGCTCTGTCGTTACACATGGTAGGCATTGAAATGACGAACACGCGATTCCAAGGAATCTCATGTGGGTTGTCTCTAGCAGCTGCTCTATATGACAATGCGACCCTACTATTAAGTACAGAAAAACTAACCATTAAATTTTAGGTCCCTCTTGCTCATGGTTCTTTTCCATTCCTGTGGGGACTAAGAGACAATCCCTTGTGAGGGGCACTTTCATTGGCTCCAATGAACCAACAGCATTTGGATAAATCCCATCTGCCTTTTGAATTTCAGGTTTTGATGGAAACTCTCTAACAGAAAGTACTTGGGGGCTTTAGGAACGTATAAAATTGGTCGGATTCATTTAAAAATTTGACCCGAATCTTGTAACAATAATTAAGAGAAAACAATCAAAAAGACCATGCCAATAAGATCCCCAAAACAACTTTTCAATAGAAAAAACTCAAACCGCACAAAACCCAAACCACACAGTTCTCTTTTTATCAGAAAGTGGAAATATCTGTCTTATGGCTCAAGTTACTGCATTTCATTACACAGGAAAGGTACTAAAAACTAGGACTAAAAATTCTGAATCTTTATGTCTTGTTTGATTGTTAATATTTACAGCAGAGAGATATTAGGAATCTGAATAATTCTATATTGATCTGGAGATTACGATTGCAGAAAATGCAAGAATTGAAAGCACAAATAAACAAGAGCATCAGATATAGTTCACAAATGTGGGTTGCGTATGTGGTCGCTACAACTGTTTTACACTGCTGAAAAAATACAAGATACATTGGAGTTGTCCTGTTGCTACAATGTATGGCTAGAAGCCTAGAACTAATAAGTTCGTGAATTCGCGACACAAATGGGGCACACCAGAATTATAAGGCTCAGAAAAATTATATATTCGGTACCCTTGGAGCACCGCCACGTGGTGCCTTTAGGCTCTTCCACCACCGCACATAGGTATGAGACTCGAGATAAAGGTATGAATCCTACACCAATATGTGTTAGGGGAGAAGGTTGAAGCACCACGTGACAGTGCCTCAATGGCACTAAACGCTCTACAACAAGAAATTAGATGCTTGCTCAGGAATCAAGATTAAAGAAAAGGTATGATAATATTTTGGATATTGCCACAGAAGATTGGCCTTCAAAAAAATGTTTTGGATGCCAAGAAAATGCTGTTTTGCAATACAATATTTGTGGGTGCCAAGAAAATGCTATCCATAACATCCGAAATGTACTTTCTGCATTGATCTTTCTCAAGTCAATTTATCATTTTCTTTTTGGATAAAAAGAAGGTAATTTTTTATTATTATCAAAAATGGAATTGAAAGCCCCCAACCATGAGATAGTGATGCATATACATAAGGGACAGCAATGCCCAGTACTTGCATGTTCTCCTAACATGGTAGAACCCTACTCAAATCCCTCTCTCTGTGTTATTGGCATATCAAGATTCTACCAAATAATTTTTGAGTTACTATAGGAACAATTAACAATCATTTGGCAAGAAGTCATTGGTTTAATATTAAAGAACTTGATTACAAAACCGTTCTTGCACGTAACGTATGATTTCGATAATAACTTAGGCACAATATAACTTAAGTTAAGGATACTTAGTAAGCAACGAATTTCTGAATCAACATATTATAGCAATAGCAGTTAATTTCCAAAATGGAAAGAGTTGTGTAAAATTAGAAAAAGATCGTATCTAGTACACAATATATTTTACCTGTTAATAAAACAAAAAGTCTAGGAACACAATTCCGGACACAACTGTATCCGGGCCAACATTAGTCCATCTGACAATTTTAGTAAGAGGAAATGAGAGAAGAAATGAAAAAATATATATATATTTTTGGGCATTCTCCCAAACATGAGCATTGTTTAAATTGTCACTTTCTAACATTCAATTTATACAAAGCCCTATCTAACCCTCCATTCACATATAAGTAAAGCCCCATTCCCTCTTCTAAGTACTAAGCAGCTCTTACCACACAATCCTCTCTCTCTCTCTCTCTCTCTCTCTCTCAAAATGGCCATTCCAGCATTCTACATTGTATCTCTTCTAATCTTCTTCTTTAATCTATGCCTTCGCGGCACTTATGGTGAATATGGACATGCCACTTTCTACGGTGGGGGAGATGCTTCAGGGACAATGGGTAAGTCATAAAAACTTTTTATTTACTCCTTTGGAGGGAAAATTTTCCATTTTTTTGATATTGAACTGCACTCCATTTTACATATCTTGAGCCATTATAAACAGCATCCTTAAAGCCATTAACAGGAAACTTGGAATTCACACTAAATGAATTGCTAAAAAATGATGTTTTTGATCTGGCAGGAGGTGCTTGTGGGTATGGAAATTTGTACAGCCAAGGCTATGGGACAAACACTGCAGCACTAAGCACTGCTCTATTCAACAATGGTTTGAGCTGTGGGTCTTGCTATGAGATCAAATGTAATGATGACCCAAGATGGTGCCTCCCGGGGACGATCACCGTCACTGCGACAAACTTCTGCCCACCGAACCCATCTCTACCCAATGACAATGGTGGGTGGTGCAACCCTCCCCTCCAACACTTTGATTTGGCCGAGCCTGCTTTCTTGCAAATTGCGCAGTATAGAGCTGGAATTGTACCCGTGTCTTTCCAAAGGTATGGACACGTTATGTGGTCCCTTTGAGCATCCCTAGAATTTTTTTACTGTAAAATGTGCTAAGCTTTGGATTGTTTAATGAATATTCGATATTAGATACTTGTTAGACTGATATGGTCAATTGCTTTGGCAGGGTGCCCTGTATGAAGAAGGGAGGAATAAGGTTCACAATCAACGGCCACTCTTACTTCAACCTGGTGTTGGTCAGCAATGTCGGTGGTGCCGGCGATGTCCATTCGGTGTCGATCAAGGGTTCAAGAACTGGGTGGCAACCCATGTCTAGAAACTGGGGTCAAAACTGGCAGAGCAACAACTACATGAATGGCCAGACTCTTTCTTTTCAGGTCACCACCAGTGATGGAAGGACTCTCACCAGTTACAACGTGGCCCCGGCGAATTGGCAATTCGGCCAAACATATGAAGGGTCTCAATTTTAAGTGTTAAACAAATTCCCTCCAGTATTGAATACGAGGGTTGGTTTATGGTTTGACAAAACTGTCAAACGTATTTTAAACTTACCATGAATAGAAATTGACCCATTCAACTCGTTTCCGGCCAAATTTAGAATCTTCAGGTTTGAAAGCTTGTTCAAAGACGGTAGTATCAGGTTTGAAAGCTTGTTCAAAGACGGTAGTATGCTATTATCAAGTCCAAAATTGTATTCAAGATCAATTTAATACAATTTTGGACTTGATAATAGCATACTACCGTCTTTGAACAAGCTTTCAAACCTGAAGATTCAAAATTTGGCCGGAAACGAGTTGAACGGATCAATTTCTCTTTCAAACAAATCCTCTTTATATTCTTTTATGAGTGAGAGTAACGTTCAACCACGTGTCAGGCGAGTGAACAAAATCAGACTCGTTTGAAAGAGACTCGAGATGTATGGAGTCTATTGCTGTGGTGGTTAACCAGCACCCGCTTAGGCCAATATGTATATATACTTTTTATTTGTGGTTATACAAAGGTTGAGTACTTATACTTGTTTGTTTTTTTTCTTGGTTGATCGATTGAGGAGTTCATTCAATTGTAGGCCTCAGATTGAAATCAACGCTACTGATCAGAAAATTTAATTGGTAGCCTTAGATTGAAATCAAGCCATATGAATGTCATATGAAGTTTGGTAATATGAAGTAAATATTTAGCCTTCAATGCATGGACCAATTAGTGCATTTCCCTTACTTTATTGTTATCTGTAACTTTCTTTACCGTAGTCTGCTTTATCAGCAAATCAATCAATAAAGATGAGGCAGAGTTCGAGGTCAAATTGAAGAAAGTTTTCGATGCAGCAGTTATTTGTAATTTCTAACGCTCTCACATGGAGTGAGACCTTTACATACATGAGACCCAGATTATATGAGAGAAAATTACAAATTACCATCGCATCCACAAAAAGAAAAAAAAATCATCAAAATTGGCATTTTGTTTTCATGGCAGATCACGGACTTCCTAGTCCTAAATAGCCACAGGAGAGTACTTTCCCCTTAGACTTTTGTGTGATTCTTGGATTGAAAATAAAAACTTATTTTGAAAACTCATCATTTTCAATGTGGTCCTACAAAGGTAGTAGGTACCTTTCTTCTCTTCTTCTTTCCTTCTTAGGAAAAAAAATATGGTTAGGGTAACTCAAACTCTTGCCTCAATAAGTTAATTTTGGAGACATATTACGCTTGTCGTCGTGTTGGGTCATGATACTTTGTCCACATGAATAATAACCTTTTTCTATGAGGAGACTGATTCACGTAACTTGAAATTGCCACACAACGTAGGAAGCAGTAAACTTTGGGAGGTCAAGAGGTCCAAGGTTCGAGTAGTGCAATCGATGTCCTGCCAAATTTTGCCCTCCTGGGAAGCCCATCTATGTTCCACTAGCCTTTGATAAGGCGTTAGAAGCTATGACTTTTTGGTCCCTTCCGCTTCTAGAGTCCAGGGGAGGGCTACTACGTTTGGTCACCCCTCCTCCACCCTTTTTACTCGGGGGGAAAAAAGGACAAAAAATCTTTGGAGCAACAAGACCACATTCACCAAGATAAGAATAGCTACAACTGATATATCTCATGAAAGTGGTTTCTGTTTCTATTGCTCAAGGCAAAGACTTATTAGGAGAAGCTTCCAAGTGGTGAAGCAATAAAAAAGGCAATCTGTTCCTCCCTTCCAATGCATGAGCTGAACAATTAGTTAATTCCAGAAATGTGACTTTTTTCATCCCCATGCAACATATCAGGAACACAAAGCAACAACCCCTAAGGGCCTAAACATAACTAACATGCCACCTAAAGGGCCCATGGGTTCCCTGCCATCTTAAACTTCCATTGGAATGCACACGGTGGCCCAAGATCCACTATACCTAAAAATTTCAGCTAACTATAGAGTACCCTTATGACGGAATGCGAAAATGAAAATAAAGTGTACAATTCCCCTCAAGATGATTCGAGGAATACAATGACTAGCATAGTTTAGCATAAACTAGTTATGAGTGGCAAAACTTAGAACCTGAAATCCACATATCCACACGGTTGTTGAATTTTTAAGTTTCCTGACATAGAGTTTGAAATTCAAGCAAATTATACTTATATCCGATTTGCGACCTAAATCTACCATTCCTGTGTATACTGAGAATTTTCAGCCAATTCGTCACATGGTTTTTGTTTTATATACACATGTAGGTTTATTTTCCTGTCAGAGTTTTTATTTAGGAGTTTTAGATATAACTGGTGGGGATGGTTTTTGTTTTATATACACATGTAGGTTTATTTTCCTGTCAGAGTTTTTATTTAGGAGTTTTAGATATAACTGGTGGGGACGGATCAAGGTATGTATTTGGGCGGGGCCATGGCCACCCCATCTTGCTACAATTATCTTACATATAGTATAAAACATACATTAAATAGTCATAATGTACTATGCCCTCCAAACTTCAAAAAATATAATAAATACCGCATATATAACAATTTAAATGGGTTAGGATTAGGATGTAGTGGCAAAATAATTACTTCCTTTTATGTGTATATATATGTTTTGCCAAGTATAAAAATAGAAAGTGGCTATATTTTTTTCTTGTTGGTGGAATTGAAACACTGTATGAGCTTCAATTCTCTAAAATCTCATGTGACTTGTCTGCGGAGCTTCTATATATTACAAGGAGACCCCGCTATGAAATACACACAATAAGGTAACCCTTAAATTTTAGGTCCCTCTTGCTCATTTTACTTTTCATTTCTGTGGGGGGACTACCCTCGATTTAGGCCCCCGAAAAGTGAAGGCAGGCGGAGTTCATGAGCTGAACAAGTAGTTAATTTCAGAAAGCATGTCGGGGAAATGACACATGAGCTAGGGACCCTAAAGGCCTAAACATAACTAACATGCCACCTTACAGGGCCCAAAGGTTCCCCCATCTGAAACTTCCATTGCAATGCACATGGTGGCCCAAGCTTCACCTTGGATAAAATTCGAGACCCTAAAATTATATCAACGCGATTTCAGTTTATATAATAACATTATGAGGGATACCAAAAACAGAGAGCAAAAAGTTAACCACAAGTTGTTTTATGCCACATTCAATCTTACAATAAAATAGGACAACACAATAAACCGGAGATATTTGTAACTCTCAAATAAACCCAAAAGCCCCCAATAGAAATAACCTATAGATATATACGAGGGGAAAATCTATCGTACCACCCGCCAATAGAAATAATCAATAGAAACAAATGGTAGGCATTGAAACGCCGAACACGCGATTCCAATGAATCTCATGTGGGTTGTCTGTGGCAGCTGCTCTATATGACAATGCGACCCTACGATTAAGTACACGAAAACTAACCATTAAATTTTAGGTCCCTCTTGCTCATGGTTCTTTTCCATTTCTGTGGGGGCTAAGAGACAATCCCTTGTGAGGGGAACTTTCATTGGCTCCAAAAAACCAACAGCATTTGGATAAATCCCCTCTGCCTTTTGAATTTCAGGTTTTGATGGAAACTCTCTAACAGAAAGTACTTGGGGGCTTTAGGATCATATAAAATTGGTCGGATTCATGTAAAAATTTGACCCGAATCTTGTAACAATAATTAAGAGAAAACAACAAAAAAGACCGTGCCAATAAGTTCCACCTAAACCCAAAGGTCCCAAACCACACATTTCTCTTTTTATCAGAAAGTGGAAATATCTGTCTTATGGGTCAAGTTGATCATGCATTTCATTACAAACTAGGACTAAAAATTCTGAATCTTTACGTCTTGTTTGATTCTTAATATTTACAGCAGAGAGATATTAGGAATCTGAATTACTATATATTGATCTGGAGAATACGATTGCAGAAAATGCAAGAATCGAAAGCACAAATAAACAAGAGCATCAGATATAGTTCACAAATGTGGGTTGCGTATGTAGTCGCTACAACTGTTTTACAGTGCTGAAAAAAATACAAGATACGTTGGAGTTGTCCTGTTGCTACAATGTACGGCTAGAAGCCTAAAACTAATAAGTCTGGGAATTCGCGACACAAATGGGGAACACAAGAATTATAAGGCTCAGAAAAATTATATATTCAGTACCCTTGGAGCACTGCCACATGGTACCTTTGGCTCTTCCATCACCACACATAGGTATGAGACTTGAGATAAAGTGTACGAATCCTACTCCAAAATGTGTTAGGGGAGAAGCCTGAAGCACCACGTGACAGTGCCTCAATGGCACTGAACACTCTACAACAAGAAATTAGATGCTTGCTCAGGAATCAAGATCAAAGAAAAGGTATGAGAATATTTCGGATATTCTAAACTACTAATTAATCTGGAAGGTGTAGCTGCTTTAATTTTCTGCTTCATATAAAAAATATCCCCACAGAAGATTGGCCTTCAAAAGTCTGTTTTGGGTGCCAAAAAATGCTGTTTTGCAATATAATATTTGTGGGTGCCAAGAAAATGCTATCCATAACATCTGAAATGTTCTTTCTGCATTACCTTCCTCAAGTCAATTTCTCATTTTCTTTTTGGACAATCTATTAAAGAAGGTAATTCTTTTTTATTATCAAAAAATGGAATTGAATGCTCCCAACCATGTGATAGTGATGCATATACATAAGGGACAGTAATGCCCAGAACTTCCATGTTCTCCTAACATGGTAGACCCTACTCAAATCCCCCTCCCTCTGTTCTATTGGCATATCAAGATTCTACCAAATATTTGAGTAACAATTAACAAGCATTTGACAAGAAGTCATTGGTTTCATATTAAAGAACTTGATTACAAAACCATTCTTGCACGTAGCTTATGATTTCAAGATTTAGGCACAATATAACATAAGTTAAGGATACTTAGTAAGCAACGAATTTCTGAATTAACATATTATACCAATAGCGCATAGCTAAGTGTAATTAAGCAGTTAATTTTCACTTTCCAAAATGGAAAGAGTTGGTGTAAACTTAGAAAAAGATCTTATCTAGTAAACAACTTTTTTTTGCCCGTTAATATAACAAAAAGTCTAGGAACACAACTCCAGACACAACTATATCAGGAGCCAGCACTTGTCCATTTGACAATTTTAGTTGAATAAGAGGAAAGGAGAGAAGAAATGGGAAAAGAGAAGATTGAGAAATGCATGAGCTTGCGTAAATTGCTTAAATTGTCAAACAGGAGCATTGCTTAAATTGTCACTTTCTAACATTCAATTTATACAAAGCCCTATCTAACCCTCCATTCTCCCTATATAAGTAAAGCCCCATTCCCTCTTCTAAGTACCAAGCAGCTCATACCACACAATCCTCTCTCTCAATCTCTCTCAAAATGGCCATTCCAGCATTCTCCTTTTTTTCTCTTCTAATCTTCTTCTTTAATTTATGCCTCCGCGGCACTTATGGTGAATATGGACATGCCACTTTCTACGGTGGGGGAGATGCTTCAGGCACAATGGGTAAGTCATAAAAACTTTTTATTTACTCCTTTGGAAAGAAATTTTCCATTTTTTGATATCGTACATTTTACATATCTTGAGCCATTATAAACAGCACCCTTAAAGTCATTAACAAAATACTTGGAATTCACACTAATTGAATTGCAGAAAATGGATGTTTTTGTCTTGGCAGGAGGTGCTTGTGGGTATGGAAATTTGTACAGCCAAGGCTATGGGACAAACACTGCAGCACTAAGCACTGCTCTATTCAACAATGGTTTGAGCTGTGGGTCTTGCTATGAGATCAAATGTAACGATGACCCAAGATGGTGTCTCCCGGGGAAGATCACCGTCACCGCAACAAACTTCTGCCCACCAAACCCATCTCTGGCCAATGACAATGGTGGGTGGTGCAACCCTCCCCTCCAGCACTTTGATTTGGCTGAGCCTGCTTTCTTGCAAATTGCCCAGTATAGAGCTGGAATTGTACCCGTGTCTTTCCAAAGGTACGGACACATTATATGGTTCCTTTGAGCATCCCGACGAAATTTTTACTGTAAAATGTGCACAGCTTTGCATTGTTTAATGAAAATTCGATATTAGAAACTTGTTAGACTGATATGGTCAATTGCTTTGACAGGGTGCCCTGCATGAAGAAGGGAGGAATAAGGTTCACAATCAATGGTCACTCTTACTTCAACCTGGTGTTAATCAGCAACGTCGGTGGTGCCGGCGATGTCCATTCGGTGTCGATCAAGGGTTCAAGAACAGGGTGGCAACCCATGTCTAGAAACTGGGGTCAAAACTGGCAGAGCAACAACTACATGAATGGCCAGAGTCTTTCTTTCCAGGTCACCACCAGTGATGGAAGGACTCTCACCAGTTACAACGTGGCCCCGGCGAATTGGCAATTCGGCCAAACATATGAAGGGTCTCAATTTTAATTTTACAAATTCCCTCTAGTATTCAATACGAGGGTTGGTAAAGTGTTCTTGGTAATTATGAGTGAGAGCAACGTTCAACTACGTATCAGGCGAGTGAACAAAATCAGACTCGTTTGGAAGAGACTCGAGAAGTAGAGTCTATTGCAGTGGTGGTTGACCAGCACCCGCTTAGGCCAATAGGTATATATATATTCTGTGTGTGGTTATACAAAGCTTGAGTACTTATACAACTAAGTTTGTTTTTTTTCTTGGTTGATCGATTGAGGTATAGTTCATTCAATTGTAGGCCTTAGATTGAAAAATCAAGCCATATGAATGTCATATGAAGTTTGCAGATTTGATCCACAAGTTGGGTAATATGAAGTAAATATTTAGCCTTCAATGCATGGATCAATTAGTGCATTTCCCTTACTTCATTGTTATCTGTTATCTGTAACTTTCTTTACCATAGTCTGCTTTATCAGCAAATCAATCAATAAAGATGAGGCAGAGTTCGAGGTGAAATTGAAGAAAGTTTTCGATGCAGCAGTTATTTGTAATTTGTAACGCTCGTCTCCCATGGGACTCACATTGCATCAGAGGGCGTCACAAATTACCGTCGCATCCAAAAAGAAAAAGAAAAATCATCAAATTGGCCTTTTTGTTTTCATGGCAGAGCACGGACTTTCTAGTCCTAAATAGCCACGGGAGTCATTCCCCTTTAGACTTGAGTGTGATTCTTGGATTGAAAAAAATTGACTTGCTTTGAAAACTCATCATTTTCAATGTGGTCCTACAAAGGTAGTAGGTACCTTTCTTCTCTTCTTTCCTTCTTAGGAAAAAATATGGTTAGAAATAACTCAAACTCGTGCCTCAATTAGTTAATTTTGGAGACATATTACGCTTGTCGTCATGTTAGGTCATGATACTTGTCCACATGAATAACAACCTTTTTCTGTGAGGAGATTGATTCACATCACTTGAAATTGCCACACAACGTTGGAAGCAGTAAACTTTGGGAGGTCAAGAAGTCCAAGGTTCGAGTAGTGCAATCGATGTCCCGTCAAAGTTTGCCCTCCTGCGAAGCCCAGCTGTGTTCCACTAGCCTTTGATGAGGCGTTAGAAGCTATGGCTTTTTGGTCCCTTTCGCTTCTAGAGTCCTTATGATCACGTTCAGGGGCGGGCTACTACGTTTGGTCACCCCTCCTCCACCCTTTTTACTCGGGGAAAAAAGGACAAAAAACTTTGGAGCAACAAAACCACATTCACCAAGTTAAGAGTAGCTACAACAACTGATATATCTCATGAAGGTGATTTCTGTTTCTATTGCTCAATGCAAAGACTTATTAGGAGAAGCCTTTGAAGCAATGAAAAAGGCTCTCTGTTCCTCCCTTCCAGTGCATGAGCTGAACAATTAGTTAATTCCAGAAATGTGACTTTTTTCATCCCCATGCAACATATCAGGAACACAAAGCAACCCCTAAAGGCCTAACCATAACTAACATGCCACCTAAAGGGCCCATGGGTTCCCTGCCATCTTAAACTTCCATTGGAATGCACATGGTGGCCCAAGATTCACTATACCTAAAAATTTCAGCAAACTATAGAGTACCGTTATGACGGAGTGCGAAAATGAAAGTAAACTGTAAACTGTACAATTCACCTCAAGATGATTCGACGAATACAACGACTAGCATAGTTTAGCATAAACTAGTTATCAGTGGCAAAACTTAGAACCTGAAATTCGACGAATGCACATGGTTTTTGTATTATATACACAAGGTTTATTTTCCTTTTGGAGTTTTCATTTAAGAGTTAATATAACTGGCCAGGACGGAGGTATGTATTTGGATATTTGGGTGGGGGCCAGGGCCACCCCCACCTTGCTACAATTACCCTATAGTATATACGTTTTTATCGAAAAATGCTCGGATCCAGTCCTTCCGGGTATTTTTTTTGACAAATCCTTGCGCTCGACCTTAAAAATATATTTTAAACACATCTAACGGTTCGGATCATCGAAATTTGATCTCGAACAAAAATTTCCACACATAAGCTATATAAGGGATCCCTTATTGAATATTTATTGTATGTGATAAGTTTTGCAAAGTATAAAGAGAAAGTGGCTATATTTTTTTCTTGTTGAATATTTTAATTAGAAAACCACGAATCCTCGAGACAACTCACAGCCTGGAGAAAACCTTGAGATATACAAATTTCGAGACATGATTGTGTAGCTAACAATGCATCATGCCTTGTTCCAATTCTTGGCTTAAATTCAAAATTGACTTATTACGTTTTATGAGACATGTCATTCTCTTACAATACATCGACTTAAAAACTGAGTTAAGCTGATTCCTGACTTATCAACCCCTGTGACCGGCTACAAAAAATACTGTGCGACACATGGTAGGCTTTGAAACACTGTATGAGCTGTTCAATTCTCTAAAATCTCATGTGACTTGTCTGTGGCAGCTGCGATATATGACAAGGAGACCCCGCTATGAAATACACTAAATAAAGTAACCCTTAAATTGTAGGTCCCTCTTGCTTATTTTCCTTTCCATTTCTGTGGGGGGACTAACAGACAATCCCTTGTGAAGGGCACTTTCATTAGCTCCTAACCAACAGCATTTGCCCCCATGCCTTTTGTGGGTGTCATTTCAAGTTTTTGATCGATGGGGGCTTTAGGATCACAGAAAATTGGTTGGATTAATTCATGTAAAATTGAAACAAATTTTTAACAGAAAATCTGAAACCACACACTTTTTTCTTAATAAAAAAGGCGTAACTATCTGTCTTACGGCTCAAATTGCTCATGCTTGTCATTCCACAGTAGAAGGTACCTAGGACTGAATGTTGGATCTTTATGTCATTTTTTTAAACCTTTAATATTGACAGCAGAGAGATATGAGGAATGAGAATTACTCTAGAGGTTACAAACGCTGTAAATACAAGAATCGAAGGCACAAATATACAAGAACACCAGATTTGTATAGCTCACCAAATGTGGGTTGAGCTGCAGGCACTTCAGGTTTCTCACTATGCTGAAAAAGAATATCATGTATGGATTGTTTTACAAGGTTGTAACTCCACGATAACATAAGACTCGGTCTGGTACTATCAGACTCGACACTCCAACTCAGGATCAATAGAAAAGATATGACATATTTTGATATAAATAAAGTACTAATCTGGAAGGGGTAGCTGCATAAATAATCTACTCTATCTCCATATGTACTCACACGCGAGAAATTTAAAGATTCGGCACAAGAATTTAAAAGGATCCCAAGAAGAAGTTTTGCCTTGAATTTGGACATTTTGAAGAAAGGTGCAGAGTTCGTCGCGAGCAGTTTTTGTTTCGGACCGCGGGGAAGTTTTCTAGAATTTCCATCCGTCCGGACGAAGGATGGGAATCAATCTGTCAAGATGGTTTTACATGGATTAGACGCAGTTTTGTGGCAGCTACGTGTTTTGAAGGCTCTTTTGACCTAATTTTCTGTACTTTCTTATAAATAGGAGACTTGTGGCCTCCTAGGATTTTGTCTTAGTTCTTGGGCTTAGATATTAGGATTTGTGTGTGTGTTTCTATCGTATGTGTGAGACATTTGTCCCTATATATCTATTGGATGCTTCAAATTGAGTTACGGGTATAGCCAGCTCGTTGTTTCTCTCTCTCTCTCTCTCTCTCTCTAGTGAATCCTCTTGCTCTTTCTCCGTGGACATATCTTTAGAGCTTCGTGTTTGAGGGTGAGGGGGAACCACATAATTTTGTGTTTGTTCTTTTATTGATTTGTTTATATTCTCATACTTCGGGTTATCATATTTTCTTCTCAACAGATAGGAAAATGGTATCCATAACATCTCAAACGTTCTTTTTGCAAACGGATCTTCTTCAAGCAGGGCCGGCCCAAGGGTTTGGAGTGCCCTAGGCCTAGATTAAAAATTGTGCCCTAAGAGTACAACACTTACTTAATTTTTCAATAACAATATATGAAAAACAATTAATTATAAAGCAAATAGAGTTCCATCATAGCGCATTAGATTGATGCAAAATGATCTTCTTTTCGTCACACTTTTTTTTATTGAGTTAGTCTTTCTTCTTCACGAGGAAAATCGAAAAATATAAATATTATAGACCTAAATTGAAAAAGTCAGGTAAGACTAAAGATTCTAAAGGTAGTGGAAACTAAATATTTTCTATATTTGTGTAATTGTGTTTAAATGTGAGTCGATTTATGTCTATACCGGAAATCATAGATACTGTAGGGAGTTTGGGCTTGTTTTGTGCTGCAACGCTCAACACCAAAGTACAATTAGGCCTTTTTTTAGAATGGGCCACAATTGTTTAGGGCCTTTTATAATTAATATTGGGTCCTTTTTTTTATTTGGGTCAAAAAAGAGTTATAGTCTAGCTCATTTTTAAAAATGTTGGAGTGCCCTAAGAATCAGCCCTTTTTGGAGTGCCCTAGGCCCAGGCCTACTGGGCTGGGCCGGCCTTAGTTCAAGTCAATTTCTCATCTGACTTTTGGACAAACTTGTTAAAATGTAAATGTTTTTAGTGTAATTGGTATGAATGCTCCCAACCTTGTGATAGTGATGCATACACATAAGGGACCGCAATGCCCAGAACTTGCATGTTCTCCTAACATGGTAGGACCCTACTCAAATCGCCAGGACGGAGTCGGGATTGTCAGTAGGGGCGGTCGCCTTTGCAAGGAAAAAAAAACCCTCTA
Organism: Gaultheria prostrata; assembly: GCA_036023075.1. Taxonomy (NCBI): domain Eukaryota; kingdom Viridiplantae; phylum Streptophyta; class Magnoliopsida; order Ericales; family Ericaceae; genus Gaultheria; species Gaultheria prostrata. Next base: position 19,574 of record JAXBDA010000604.1, on the reverse strand, counting down.
GTTTTATATAAGAAAAACAAAAATTTATAAAAATTTCCTATGAATTATATAGGCTCGCCCCTGCGTAGAGAAAGTCCTGGCTCCGTCCCTGCCCCCTCCCTCTATCTTTTTAGCATACCCAAATTCTACCTAATATTTTTTAGTTAGTATAACAATTAACAAATATAATTAACAAATATAAGACAATAAGTCACTGGTTTAAGATTAAGGAACTTGATTACAAATCCCTTCTCTTCTGATTTCAATGATGATTTAGGCACAGTTACCTAGTTTAAGGATACTTATAGTGACAATATCAACTGTTATGGCAACTCCGACGCGGCCATTGTTTTTTTTTTTTCTCATACCCTTTTTGCTCCTAGGTAAGTTAGTGGTTTTTTCAGGACATAGACGAAGCAAAAACGAAAAGCTTTAACCGGTGTTGCTGTTTGGAAGAGGTGATTCACGTGACTTGAACTCGTACGACAAAGTTGCCACAATTCAACCCCAAATTCTCCGAGTAACATGTTCACATTCTTACACCATTAATGTACTCCTGATTTTAGTTGAATAAGAGGTAAAAGTTCTACATGACATAAATGTAGGTATCAAAAAGAGGAAAGGAGAAAAGAGAAGAGGAGATTGGGAAAATGCATGTGCTTGTGGGTCCAATGTTGCATAATTCAGTTGGAACATCTGCATGTGCCAACTTGATTTTTGAGTAAGACATTTGTTGAGTAATTTTGTGGTAGTTTTTGGCATTCTCTCAAACATGAGCATTGCTTAAATTGTCACTTTCTAACATACAGTTTTTTTACAATGTCCTATGTAACCCTCCATCCTCCTATATAAGTAAAGCCCCCTTCCTTCTTCTAAGTACTAAGCAGCTCTCACCACACAATCTTCTCTCTCCTTCTCCCTCTTCTTCAAATTCTTTCTCTCACTCTTAAAATGGCCATTCCAATTTTCTCCATTGCTTCTTTTTTACTCTTCTTCTTCAATTTATGCCTCCGCAGCGCTAATGGTGAATATGGACATGCCACTTTCTATGGTGGGGGTGATGCTTCGGGTACAATGGGTAAGTTGTGAAAACTTTTTATTTACTTATTTGCATTTATTTGAAGTTGAAGTACTTCATTATCTATATCACTAAAGATTTATAGAAACTCAAAAATCACCCTAAACAAACTTCTAAAATTCAAGAGTTTTGTTTTGGCAGGAGGTGCTTGTGGGTATGGAAACTTGTACAGCCAAGGCTATGGCACCAACACTGCAGCACTAAGCACTGCTCTGTTCAACAATGGCTTGAGCTGTGGATCTTGCTATGAGATCAAGTGTAATGATGATCCGAGATGGTGCCTCCCGGGGACGATCACCGTCACGGCGACAAACTTCTGTCCACCAAACCCATCTCTGGCCAATGACAATGGTGGGTGGTGCAACCCTCCTCTCCAGCACTTCGATTTGGCCGAGCCTGCTTTCTTGCAAATTGCACAGTACCGAGCTGGAATTGTCCCTGTGTCTTTCCAAAGGTAAGGACACATTTTATGGTCTATTTTGGCATTACCCACAAAAATTTTCACCGGTGTCCAGAATGGGTTTGAATTGTTTTTAAGATTGACCTCCATTTTAAGCTAATTTTCGAGGTTTAAGCCAGTTGCTATTTGAGGGCTTGGATTTTTATTAGATATATACTTTAAACTTGTTAGACTGAAATGGTTGGCTTTGGCAGGGTACCATGTAAGAAGAAGGGAGGAATAAGGTTCACAGTCAATGGCCACTCTTACTTCAACCTTGTGTTAATCAGCAACGTAGGAGGCGCCGGTGATGTCCATTCGGTGTCGATCAAGGGTTCAAGAACTGGGTGGCAACCCATGTCTAGAAACTGGGGTCAAAACTGGCAGAGCAACAACTACATGAATGGCCAGACCCTTTCTTTTCAGGTCACCACCAGTGACGGAAGGACCCTCACTAGCTACAACGTGGCCCCCGCTAATTGGCAGTTTGGCCAAACATATGAAGGGTCTCAATTTTAAGTGATTCGAAAATCCTCTCAAATATTAAGTTGAGGATAAGTTATCTGTTTCAGTCAATCACGAGTGAAGGCAATGTTCAACCACCAGACGGCGAGTGAACAAAATCAGAATTGAGACTCGAGGATTTTGGAGTCTATTGCAGTGGTGGTTAAAAAGGCACCCGCTTAGGCCTATAGATGTAATGCATGTTCAAAAGGTTTCGGTTTGTTAGTATAGAAAGGTTAAGTTACATATAGTTGGTTCAATTGTAAGCCTTGGATTGAAATCAAGTCTACAGAGAAATTTAATTGGTAGCCTTAGGTAGAAATTAAGGCTATAAGAATGTCATATGAAGTTTGCAGATACGATCCACAAGTTGGGTTATATGAAATTTGTTTTTATCCTTCAAAACTTTATGTTGATCTGTTATCTGTTACTCTCTTTACTCAATCCCTAAAGATGAGGCAAAGTTCGAGGTCGAATCGGCTTTTGTTTACTGGAGAACAGAATTTCTAGTCCTAAATAGCCACAGGAGAGCAATTCTCCCTTGTAATTCTCGGATTGAAAAGAATTAACTACATTATGTTGATCTGTTATCTGTTACTCTCTTTACTCAATCCCTAAAGATGAGGCAAAGTTCGAGGTCGAATCGGCTTTTGTTTACTGGAGAACAGAATTTCTAGTCCTAAATAGCCACAGGAGAGCAATTCTCCCTTGTAATTCTCGGATTGAAAAGAATTAACTTCCCACATCACTCCATCATATTCAATGTCCATGTTAACTCATGATACTTGTCCCCGCGAAGAACATTCTTTTTTCGTAAGAGACTGATTCACATAATGTAAAATTATCAAACAAAGTCAAAAACAGACAACTTTCGTCATGGGGCATATAACGTTTGTCATTGTGCCAATGTTAGACCTTGCAATTAACTTCCAAGCAAGGACAAGAGCTCTGTAACCATCAAACCACATTCACCAAGATAAAAGTAGCTAGAATAACTAACATATCTCATGAAGATGCTGTCTGTTTCTCTTGCTCAATGCAAAGACTTATTAGAAGAAGCCTTTCAAGTGGTGAAGCAATTAAAAGGCAATCTGTTTCTACCTTCTCATGCATGTGCCACAGAATGCATGTGGGGATTTATCCAAATTTATTTGGTTAGGAGCCAATGAAGGTGCCCTTCACAAGAGATTGTCCCTTAGTCCCCCACAGAAATGGAAAAGAACCATGAGCAAGATGGACCTAAAATTGAATGGTTATAGAGCAGCAGCCACGGACAACCCACATGATAATCCAGGGAACTGTGACACACTTGGATCCTTTGACCCTGGTCTCAATACACTGTCAGCTACACGATCTTGTCTACAAGATTAAATTTTTCAAGGTTTTTACCTGTTGTGAGTTGTCTCGAATTCTACCCGAGTTATGCTTATATCCCATTTGTGAACTACATCTACCCCATTTGTTTGTATATTAAGAAATTTTTAGCCAATTCGTAAAGTAGTTAATTTACCATTTGGAGTTTTTTTGGTTTATTTGAGAGTTACAAATATAGCTAGTTCATTGTATTCGCACTTTTATAGTAAGAAATCTCATGGCGTAAATTTCATGCTAAACTATGCTAATCATGGTTAATTGTCCTGTTGTCCGTTTTCTTTTCGCAGCCGTCATAAAGTGTAACAACCCATCTTGGTGAATGTAAAGAGGTTCCATGATATACGTAATAGATTATGACCCTCCCTTGGCCTTTTAAAACCGTGAGGGTGTCAAAGCTCATTGAAACTTCACAGTTAGCATGCTCACACTGGAGCAATCCAGGGATGGGTGATTGATTGACTGGGAAGTCCACGGAGCTTGGGCCACCAAAGCGGACAATATTGTACAAGGCGGGATCCAGGGTCGTTACATAAAGTCACTCTAAAATTTGTAGGTATAGTGGATTTTGGACCACCATGTGCATTCCAATGGTAGTTTAAGATGGTAGGAAACCCATGGCCCCTCTAGGTGGCATGTTTGTTATGTTTAGGCCTTTAGGGTCCCAAATTCATACTTTATGTTCCTGATGATATGTTGCTAGGGGATGAAACTTCAACTACCACAAGTTGTTCAGGTTTGACGGATACTTTCTCAAGGAAATGTACTTGGGGGCTTTAGGATCACAGAAATTTGGCTGGATACATGTTATATTGAAACAAAATTTCAACAGAAAATCTGATACCATACACTTTTCTTTCAATAAAAAAGGAGAAATGTCTGTCTTATGGCTCAAGTTGCTCATGCTCGTGGAAAGGCAGTAAAAACTAGGACTGAATTTTGGATATTTATGTCTTTTTTCGACTGTGAATATTTACAGCAGAGAGATGAGGAATCTGAATAACTCTAGAGGTTACACGTGCCGAAAGTACAAGAATCAAAGGCACAAGGAAAACAAGAATGCCACATTTGTTGCTCAAGATCTATGGGTTGCGTCCATAGTCGCTGTGGATGTTTGACTATGCTGAAAAAAAATAATACAAGATACATCGGAGTTGTCCTATTGCTACAATGTATGGCTCGTAGTATAAGTTTGTAACTGCACGAGGAACACAACGCATAAGACTCAAATGAACTGTACTATTAGACACGACACGAGACAAATTCTAAGATATGGCGCAAGAATTTTGTTGGGTGATCACAAGAATGATGTTTGGCAATATCCACATTTTCTTTTCAACGGATGGCAAGAAAATGCTTAGCCATAACATCTCAAATTTTCTTTCTGTATTGATCTTCCTCAAGTCAATTTCTCTTGCTTCCTTTTTGGATAAACTAAAAATGTGTTTAATTTTTTTTATTAAAAAATGGAAATGATTTCCCCCAACCGTTGGATAGTGATGCATATACACAAGGGACCGCAATGCCTAATACTTGCATATGATCCTAACATGGTAGGACCTGCAATTTGTTAATCTTGAACTGCCCATTGTTTTGTTTTTTTTTTTTTGAAATTGTTTATGCTCCTGGGAGGTAGTGTTTTTTTTTTCCCCCGGACTTGGACACAACAAAATTTGACGAAATAAATTTTGGCAATATCCTTTAGGAATAGTTAGTGTAAACCTACAAAAAGGCTTTTAACGGTGTTACTGTTTGGGAGAGGTGATGAACGTGACTTGAACAGTTGAACTTGTACTAAAAAGTTGCCACAATTCAATCCCGAACATGCAGTCGATTTCGCAATTTTAGTTGAGTAAGTGGGAAAATTCCCACATGACATATAATGTAGGTATTAAAAAGACGAAAAGAGAGAAAAGAAATGGGAAAAGAGAAGATTGAGAAATGCATGTGATGATGGGTCCTGTGTGCTTAATCAGTTGGGAGTTCAGTTGGAACATCTGCATGTGGCTACTTGATTCTTGTATAAGACTTTTCTTCATTTTTTGTGGTTGTTTTTAGCCTTGCCTCAAACATGTACTGATGTATACTTGCCCAATGTGAGACAGTTTTTTTTCAATGTCCTATCTTACCCTGCATTCTCCCTATATAAATAAAGCCTCCATTCCTTCTTCCAAGTACCAAGCAGCTCTTACCACACAATCTTCTCTCCCTCTTCCTCTTAAAATCACTCTCTCCCCTAAAATGGCCATTCCAGTTTTCTCCATTGTTTCTCTTGTACTCTTCTTCAATTTATGCCTCCGCGGCACTAACGGTGAATATGGACATGCTACTTTCTACGGTGGGGGTGATGCTTCGGGCACAATGGGTAAGTTATAGAAACTTTTTCCTTTTTTTTTTTTTAAACTTTTTCCTTAGTTAACCAAAAAAGTTAATCTAGTAGGAATATAAATAGTTTCAATTCAAGTCTTTTAAGTTAATACTCCATTTACTACCTCATAATATAGACAAACACCTGAAGTCAAAGTCATCCCTACACAAATTGATAAAAATTGATGGGTTTTTTTTGTTTTGTTTTGTTTTGTCAGGAGGTGCTTGTGGGTATGGAAACTTGTACAGCCAAGGCTATGGCACCAACACTGCAGCACTAAGCACTGCCCTGTTCGACAATGGCTTGAGCTGTGGGTCTTGCTATGAGATCAAATGCAATGATGACCCAAGATGGTGTCTCCCCGGGACTATTACCGTCACAGCGACAAACTTCTGTCCTCCTAACCCATCCCTGCCCAATGACAATGGTGGATGGTGCAACCCTCCTCTCCAGCACTTTGATTTGGCCGAGCCTGCTTTCTTGCAAATTGCCCAGTACCGAGCTGGAATTGTCCCCGTGTCTTTCCAAAGGTAAGGACATATATTTTTGGTTCTTTTTTAGCATTAACCATAAAAACTTCACCATATCAATAATGGGTTTTGATTGTTCTTAAAAATGACTTCCATGTTATTCTAACTTAGTGTTTAATGAAAATACGATATTAGAAACTTGTTAGACTGATATGGTCAATTTCTTTGACAGGGTGCCATGCATGAAGAAGGGAGGAATAAGGTTCACAATCAATGGCCACTCTTACTTCAACCTGGTGTTGGTGAGTAATGTTGGTGGTGCCGGCGACGTCCATTCAGTGTCGATCAAGGGTTCAAGAACAGGGTGGCAACCCATGTCGAGAAACTGGGGTCAAAATTGGCAGAGCAACAACTACATAAATGGCCAGAGCCTATCTTTTCAGGTCACCACCAGTGACGGAAGGACTCTCACTAGCTACAACGTGGCCCCTTCTAATTGGCAGTTTGGCCAAACATTTGAAGGGTCTCAATTTTAAGTACCTAGCATGTGTTTTAGCCAACCATGAGTGAGGGCAATGTTCAACCTCTTGTCAAGTGAGTGAACAAAATCAGACTCACGTGGGAGAGGAGACTCGAGAAATTTAGAGTCGATTGCTGTGGTGGTTAACCAGCACCCGCTTAGGCCTATAGATACATATATTTTGAAAGGTTTTTTCTTTGTGGTTATAGAAAGGTTGAGTTATAGTTCCATGTTGTGAGATAGTATTCAATTGAAATCTTGGTTAAAATCAGGGGTATAGAGAGATTTAGTTGGTGTCTGGGATTGAAATCAAGATCATATGAAGTTTGCAGATTTGATCCCAAGTCGATAACAGAAGTACGTTGTTTTGATCCACAAGCTTGGTTATATGAAGTTCGTATTTATCCTTCAATATGTTGAGCAATTACTGCATTTTTCTTTCTTTATTTTTGATTTGTTCTCTGTTACTCCTACTTTATATTAACAAATGAATTACTTGGTGTAACTACATTCTTATCCGTTATCTTTTAGGGACCCGAGGAAGAGTCGCATCTCAACCGCCATCTTGATCGAATTTTTTTTAATAAGGATCTTTAACAAATTCGAACCATTAATTGCTCATACGGGCAGCCAAGATTGCAGAGCTGCTCTCTTCGGTCCAAAATACCGGAATCTAGGGCTGTCCAGCGGATCATCCGATCCGCCAATCCGACCAATCCGAACCGATCCGAACCATCCGTTGATCCATCCAAGGTATGTACGGATGGGTTGCGGATCCTAAAAACCCAAATCCGTTTTGACCGGACTGGATCGGATCCATTCGATCCGCTCAATCCGCGCAATAATCCATCTTTAATCTGTCAAATCCGTCCGATCCGTAACGATCCGATCCATCCGTATGGCACCTACGGATGGGTTCCGGATCTTAAAAACCATAATCCGCTCTGAGCGGATCGGATCCGGATCAGATCCGTGGACACCCCTACCGGAATCTGAATGAATCCCATTGTTACCTTCAGTATGTCTAATGGTAAGTTAAACGCCTCCATACTAGTACCAATCATATGTTTGATGCTCCTGGGTTCTACACGTATAAATAGGAAATCCACACACATTTGGTAAGTAAGTTTGAACATATTTAGCCGCTCTGCAACAACTGACTTAAGCACTTTAAATCGGTAAGCTAAAGACGTATGATTCCATTAACTTTGGAAAAACTTGGAACGACTTAAGAATATTTTTTACGTTTCCCCAATCTGAGTTTGGTAAAATTGCTTGGGACGATCCGAATTAAGAATTTGTGCTCTCGTTATAGAACAACCTGTCTTTATGTCTCTTTTGCAAACTTCAAGTCAGGTATTGCGGAACGGGTATTACATAATCATCTGTATTTGTAGTAGCATTTTTGCACTAGTAATAAAGCACTAACAAAAAGTATCACTCACTGATGAGTGATGACAAAAACAAATGAATACCCTTACTGGTTCACTCTCCAGACTTCTTCGATTTCCCAAATCTCTCTCCTCCTCCTCAGACCCTAGAAGCTTCCGCCACCACACGCGGCAAGCTTTCAACAACCACACCCACCATCGTCATCGTCGTTTCCAAACACTAGTCACCTCCGTTTCCATCGTTTCGAAAGTTAAGCGCAGCTCTTTACCTATCGGTGGACGATTGACCGGTGCTAGGGTTTCGACGATGTCAAACGGAGGAGAAGAAATTCATCGAGGAGTTCGCTTCCCGCTGTCTCCGTCGAGCGCTCTCGTAATACAGAAGGGAGATATCACTGAGTGGTTCGTCGATGGCTCTTCCGACGCCATAGTAAGTTTTTCTTTTCTTCTCATTTTTTCATTTTGGTTTCCACTGTTCGTTTATATACATATACATTTGAGCCACATTGGTCTCATATGTATGTAGTTGCTGTGTTTATTGGTGAAAAGTGAATGATAGGATTAGCTAATCGTGAAGAAGCTCGTTGTAACAACATTCTGTTTGAGACTAAGTTCATTTTTAGGAATTTAATCGAATTTTGACGGAATTTTAGTGAAACACTTATTAACCGGGTGATTTCTACGACAAGATTACCAATTACCGAACCCAGTTTTGAGCACAAGTTTGATGGGAAACTTGGTGAATGGCAGTGTTAATTTGAAAGCTAGAAACAAAACCTGAGAATTTTGAGCAAAGCAAAGATTGTCCGTTGATTAGTGTGAAAAAGTATGTAAAACTCGCTTTGTTAGTAGTCTGAGAAGGATATGAGATTTTTTAAACTCAAGTTTGAATTTGAGGTCAAGACTCGAGGAGGGCAGATTCGTTTGTAGTTGCAAATTAGATGGTTGAATAAGGTCATACTTGGATGTCTCTAGAAGTTTAGCTGCTCTATTGTGTTTCACTTGGAATGGAATGGATGTTTCAAAGGACACGCGACAACTATTAGCTGGTAATGCTGAAGTATGCTAGAATTGGTTTACGCCACATTAGCTGAGCTGACGGAGTGAGCATTTCCAAATTTTTATTTGAATGAAGAACTTGTACCTCAAAATTTTGCTTTTTTGCAGTGGCGGAACTAACATTTTCTAATAGGGGGTGCTGAAAAATTAAAAGTTCAGCCAGGAATCTTACTGCCCTAGTGCATACATGTGGTTTGGTGCTTGTGGCGGTGATTAAAATCTTAATACATTAGTGAAGTATATATACATACATGTAGGGGTAATAGCCAAAACAGGCACCCCCACCCGTACCAGTATGTCTGCCTCTGGCTATGTGAAACACAATAGAGTCATTTCCGTGGGTGCACTTACTTAATCCGAATACATATAGCGAAACTACTTGTAGCATTTTTGACCATTCGAGATACCAAAAAGATGGGTATTGTTGAACTGGGCTTTTATTTTTTGGTTTGAAATTTTTTCAATTTTCTTTTTGCAGCCAGACGCTATGACTGGGGCGCTGAGCTTATGTTTTTTATTTTGTTTTTAAATTTGACCAATCTTCATGTAGGTCAATCCAGCAAACGAACGGATGCTTGGAGGTGGTGGTGCTGATGGAGGTACATTTTATCACCATTTTCTGGTGTATATCTGTCTGTGAATTCTGGTTTTAAGTTTGTGCGTCTTCCCTTAGCCATACACCGAGCTGCTGGTCCCGAACTTCGAGCAGCATGCTATAGTGTTCCAGAGGTCCGACCTGGAGTTCGTTGTCCCACAGGAGAAGCGAGAATTACACCGTAGGTTTTCTAGTCTAGATTCCATGATATCAGCTGTGTTATCTAGTTTCCCCCTCATGTAAATTACTGATTGTACTGCCATGTATCTATCTATGCAGAGGTTTTAAGTTGCCTGCGTCTCATGTAATTCACACAGTTGGGCCTATTTATGACGTCGACAGTAATCCTGAAGCCTCTTTAAGAAATGCTTACAGGTAATTTCTGCCCACAATGCAATTTATAATATCTATTGACTCTCATTTGGTTTTGTTTAGTGATACATAAAGACTTACTTTTACCGCGATGTGTTACAGAAACAGTCTACGTGTAGCCAAAGAGAACGACATCAAATATATTGCGTTTACTGCCATATCATGTGGTGTCTATGGGTAAGTTGGTTGAAATTCGATAGAACTATCAATCTATAGAGGATCCAAGGTTAATACTTTACTTGGGGAAGCATCCTTTTGAAGTTCTTCACTTGCCTTTCCCAAAATCTCTCTTTTCCGAATAAGTACGAAAAGTCCTGTTAATTAAATTGAGAATTGAGAAATAACTATCTGCGTCTGCTGGATAACATGTAGACTTCACTTTCATTGAGATTAAGCTGAATGGTGAATGCAATTTTAAACCACATTGGTGCACATGGTCTCATGTGAGAATTGTTTGTTTTTTTTTTTTTTTTTGATCAGCAAAAGTGGGTTGTTGAAGTTCTTGGATTTGTAGAAAGAATAAATGGATTGGATGTCATAAAAGTGGGTTGTTTGTTTTTTTTTTTTTTTTTTTTTGATCAGCAAAAGTGGGTTGTTGAAGTTCTTGGATTTGTAGAAAGAATAAATGGATTGGATGTCATAAAAGTGAAGCCACTTTTGGTTTACAACCCTAGCAATTGCAAATTTGTAACGACTCTTTCTAGTCAGTATGAAAACTAGTACTTGTTTCTTATCATTTGCTTGTGTTTCTAATTCAGGTATCCTTTTGATGAAGCTGCCACTGTAGCTATATCCACGATTAGAGAATTTTCAAATGACTTGAAGGAGGTATGACATTTTCCTGCATTGCTTTATCTTATGGTAGAGACTTTGCAGATTGAAATGCTGTCTGTCTTGTTTCCCCTGTTATATCCGAGGTTTCAACATACTGTGATCCTAAGGTGGAGCTAAAATTATGAGAGGTTCTTCATTAGGAATCAAGTTTATTATGGGTAAAAAAACCTCAATTTTTAAGGCATTGTTCTTTCTAGGGCACCCTATATAATAGTTGTAATCCTTAAGGTACTTCGTTGTCAGTCTGTGATGCTTGAGCGGCTTTTTCACCTGTTTTTGTTTCGTATTATGCCGCAAATTCAAGCTTGGGCAAAATATAGAACTTTCAGCCCTGCAAAACTGTTTTTCCCTAAGAACTACTTGGTTGAAACCTGACCTTCTCAAGAGAACTTCCCTCTTTACCGCCAGAATTGCATCATGTGGCTTAAAGCATTTGCTTTTGCCCTTCAGTGCTTGAAAATTCAGAAGTTGAGAAATTTGTGATCGTAACTTTTAATAAAGAACGAAATCTTATTCAAGCTACTTAATTTATACCATGTGTAAATTTCCCTGCTCATTCATGGAGTAGTAAATTTCACCTTCCGAGCAAAACTTTTGTTGCCTTCCTATTGATCGTCATTGATGGCTACCTACAAATGTCAAATTTTCGTATGAAAAATGTTACTTTTTAGCAGTGAATTAAATCTAATTTATGTTAATGCTTTATGCAGGTGCACTTTGTTCTATTCTCCGATGATATATACAATGTTTGGTTGGACAAGGCAAACGAATTGCTCACAGGCCAGTGACTACTGCTGCCTACCAATCTGCAGGCCTCTATTATCTACCGTAGAAGCAGAATGCAAAGTATACACTCTGGATATTTTGTATTACAAGTTGATAATGAATCTGGGTGGATCACATGTAAAATCAGCAGGTTGTGGATGGGCATGGGTAATTTAGTAGTAAATTACAACATTTTGATGTCTTATGATCGTGTTACCTCACCAGATGAAGATAACGACCCTTTAAGCTTTGATGCTTTTCTTTTCCCATATTAAAAGAATGGAAGATTTATGCCTCTGATTCCTGTTTTCTATTTTTGCCACTTCAATTCGTTAAGGTGAAAAGGAAAAGGAAATTAAATGCGAAAAGCTTGTGCTTCTACCACTTCATATTTTTTTCATTTCTTTTCCCTCCAGAAATTCAAAATCCAAACAAATGAACACTTTTTTAAACCAGGGGTTCAGCTGTCTTTGTCAGATCAATAGCGTAGAACTGACACTGGTTATAACGTCGAACCCAGCTGAAGTGCAGTTAGAAGATGCTAATCCTTTTCTCTGGTATCTAGACATGACCCGGAATGTTTTTCGCATTCCAGTAAAATCATGAGTCTCAGAACTAATATTAGCTGAATCAAAAATCATTGGTATGAAAATTAACGAATTTCTAGGGGAATTGAACTATGCAAGAGAAAATTGCAAATCAAAACCATAAGTGCTAAGTTTCTGCCCGAATAGAATTTGGCGGCTCTAACAAATTTCACGAGATCCACAAGCACAAACTCTGAACTTTTAACACAGCAAGACCACATATACCTAATTTCTAAACAACTTTTGGCTCGAACGGGGACTAAAGAAACTAGGTTCTCACTTTTCAGAATCCCAGTCTGCTTACAGGAAAGGCTATCTAGGCCAGAAATGAAGACCGGGACATATGAAGAATCAAGAAAACTCAACCCATTCAAGTTACGTGAAATGTTACACAGCTTAAATCCACTGAAGAAATGGTCCGCAATCATGTAATTCAACTGCATCAGGAACGTTCACGAATCTTTGTCTTTGGACAAACTCCGTGGTATTCGGCTAATGACATTCTCGTCCACTATTTTATAGTGATGCGACATTTGTCGGTGGATTAGACCAGCGAACCGATCAACATGGTCTTGATATCTATTGTATAGAGCAGGAATTGTTATCGATAGAATCGTTCCTGTTACGGATGCAATTGAAACTAGAAGTCAGAAAACACTCACATATACCACTCATCAGAAAAACAACATGGACTTAAAATGCAGTGTTCCAAAGTCTGAATAAGCTGTTCGTAAAATAGCAAGGAAATGGCAATAGAAAAATGCATTATTCATGGTTGAACTTAAGTTGGAGACTCGGTTCCGTTTCCATTTTTACTTGCCTCACACACTCTCGAAAGTATATCTGAATTATTCAAGTCCCACATACAAGAATAACAATTCTGAAGCCACTTAAATTTTACATCTGGAAAACCAGACCATGCTTCTCAGTGCTGACTCAAAGTCTCAAAGTACAACAGCAGATTTAAATTGGACATTGCCAACACTACAAACCTCCAAAGGAAAAAGAATATGAATTGGTTATTTACACTTTACTATGTGAATAATGAACTGCATTCCTGTTGGATTGAAAGGACAATATGATATACTTCACTAGTTAAGGACGTCTCAATATAACGATGTGGGACAACCTTCAACTAAAAAAAGGTTAGATAATTTTTTGTTTCCTCTCCCTCAACTGAACACCCAAAAGCCAACAAGGCTGAAAGCTCTGCCCCGTCTATCTCGTTAGGATAGACTACAAAGCTGAGTACACAACATGAGCTTGTAATGATACCGATGAGAATAAATGCATCATAAATTAATTAACAAAATGTGAACACACGACAAGAGTTTAACAACAATCAGATGAAAGAAAGGGGATAACTATCCGTACCTATATATGCAAGTGTAAAGAAAGAGAGTACGCTGCCAATTGCAGATAAAAGCCATAGACAGATCACCACCTGTCAATTTGACAAGTTCGATAAGGAAAAGTCTTCATAGAAAAACGCGAGACATGGTCCACAAAAAAGGAAACATGTACCGTATTAAGTAAACAGAACCTACAACCGCATGCAGAGGACAAAGAATAAAAAATGCAAGTGGTGGGAAGGGTCAGTCGTCAATGACTTTATAAAGCAGGATCAAGACTAATACCAGCATAGGCCATTCAGCATTCTTCTCAAGTTCTCATCAAATTGCATTTACGAAATCCTTGCCATAATTTAACAATGCCATGAAAATATAGGAGAGATTAGAGGTACGAATCCGCAAATCCGCATTGTTTCTTTTCATTTTATCCAAACATGCAATGTGTTTTTGGCAAGTCTAATTGATGGACACGTGGATTCCTGAAATGTCCAAAGCGTATATACAGTACTATCGAATTACAGAAATGTCCTGTTTAGACGCGCCCCGAGTTACATGCTGAACAGCTTAAACCCTTCATCCTTCTTAGACTGTTTGTCACTAACCTTGAAGAAAAGCTTGAAGTCTTTGCCAAGAGTTATATCATGAGCCACGAGCAGCGCATAATTGATTTTGACACGAAATGATGCAGCAGCATTATTTACCATTTCTTCTGACAAGACAAGTTCAGGCAACGCTTGGAGATGTCTGCACAAAGAGAAAACTGCAATGGTAAATAACTTTTTCATAAGATGAATGAGGAAATTGTAGTCCATGTTTATAATGGGTCAAAGAGTCATACTTATTTTTAGAAGCCGCGTAGTTGGCCCGAAGAAATTGCAGTACAACCAAGACTAACAAGACATCTGTGGAAATTGACAACACTGATAGACCTGACCGTTCAAAAAGGAGCCATGCAACAGTAGCAACAACAATGATGCCAAATGAAACATGCCGCCGCTTCCACAATATAACATCAGCAGCTAAGAACAAAGGGAAACAAAGATCAGTTAAACAAAACCCGTGAAACAAGAGGAAAATATACGAGAGTGCGTAGTGTATCCTATGCTAGCAACTATTACAAATGTTCTCTGAACAGACAACCTCGTGTTTACTGCAGCTCTAGAGAAGCTGACTTCAAATTGGAATGCAATAACTACAAATGAACATATGTATCAAAGCCGAGCAAAAGAAAACGAACATTATGAAAGAATCCCATTTTTTGTTCTTATTGTTTACTTTGCAGAGGAAATGCCTAACTGGGCTCATCAGGACTCAGGGCTATGTTTAAACCTTGGTTCATCATGGGAAATGATATAAATGGAAAATACCAACCACTCATACATGTATATTTTTGTAAAACCCGATATTTAGACTTTGGACTGCAAGCGATTTATAATATTTTTATCATGCATCAGGTGTCAAGTTTAGATGTGCATGTGTGGCATTTACATGCAAAGGGTATAACCTGGGATATGTGAAAGTCAGACATGTGGCATGACTTGGTGGCTGCCTTAAGAGTCCATAGAGTACACAAAACATCAAAGTTTGGTTTCCTTTTAGACAGTGTATGGATTTTACGTGATTTAAGTTGAGGTTGGCAGAGACTACATTAGCAATCCGATGGGCAACAAAATCACTTTGAGTTCGAGACAGTATGTTCAACTTGATGGTGGAGTCTCAAAATAACGGTTATGATCATGATATGAGGTAGCGGAAGTATATAATCTGTGTTCAAAATCTCTGGAGTATTTCCTATCTTTAAATTCCTTGGAGCTATGTTCATTGAATTCTGTGAATTCTTGTGGAGCTGTGTTACGTGATAAATTTATGGATAGTGGATGTGTGTCGTTTGTGGGTAGAGGCTGTGTGTCGTGGAACTATTTAGTATGTGGCTTAGTGAATTTGCCAATAACTTGGCCAATAGCCGAAGCCCGAGTTGGCTTGGTGAGGCAGGTGAGGCCGGGGCACTGACTACATACTAAGGAGGGTTGAATAAGGGTCCTATTGTGTGGTTGAGTTATTTGACTCCGTGTTTATCATTGGTTGGTCGCGTATTTCTGAGCCGCTTCTATTCCCGTCGTATTGTACACTTACTAGTGGTTTATTTTGTTTAAAAACTGTAGTAGATATTATTCATTTGGAGTAAAATGACCAAGATTATGTTATTCTTATATCGCAGTGCTTGTGGATCTGGGTTGTTACAATTTTCATGGATGACTTTTCATTTTTCTGAGTAATTATCTTCATTTTTTAATTATTATCTTTCCCGTTTATGTTCCTTTCCCTCCACAAATCCAGGATGTGAACAAACGCCAAGCAAAACTCCACCTTCGAAAATCTTCTCAACCAAATAAATTCCAACCTTGAGTTTCCAAATTTGCATTTAGTGATGAAAGATAATTGTCCATCAACAAGCCAAAACATGAAGGTTTCAAATTCTATACTTTTGTTGGCATGCATAATCTACCTAAACTAAAGGTATGAGCACGAACTTTCTCAACAAGTGATTCTGTTGTTTGATAACTCGGTAGTTTGATTACTCGGGTATCCGAGCCAGTTAACACGTACTTCGACTAATCCTACAGGTCAAATTTCACCGTCAAACTAGCGGGGCCCAATTAATGCAGGTTCAAAGTCTCATTTGAACTGGCGGCCCCATGAGAGTTGATAGCACAGGAAGTTTTGAACCTAATACAAAATCCCCAATGTCACGCATTGACCACCAGGCCAACCCCTTGGAGTTAAAAACAGACTTGATTGAATATTTCAAGCCAAAGCACTATAAAATGTCCGAGTTAGCAACTTAGAGAGTATGTAGACAGTAATTATATGTCAAACAACGTAACATACCTCTACCACCACCCATCATCTGGTGAATTGTCGTCTGTTGACCGAACAATCGGTACAACGAGCCACCCGATGTCGAAGGGCTTCCATCTCCATCCCCTTCTTCATTGCAAAGATCTTCTTCAGTATCACCCATCTAATTCCCTGCAAACGAAAGCAAAAGAAGTCATAAACCACTAATTCTCGAAGAATTGCTCAAAAATTGAAAACCTAGGTCTTGATTTACGGTTTTAAACAGTCAATACAGTGCTCAAACCTTGTTGAAGCGAACTGATCCGAACTCTCCGGCGAAGAGAAAGCAACTTTTCTGGCGAAAAAGTGAGAATCAAGATGAAAGGAGATTAATCATTGCGCGCCGCTTGCTGATCTGTGAAACTGATTAAAGAAATTTCTGCTTTCCTTTTCGCACGAAAAAGGAGAATTAACAAATGAACACTGCCACCGGCTATTCCAAAAAACAATAATAATAATAATCTGCTACGGGAAGTTTTCCACGTCATGCCACAGGTTCAACCTGTGGCATTTCCCCCAAACGACTTCGTTCCGATACTTGGGTACTATTTTGACAAATTTCTACTTAGAGCATCACCAATGGAATAATCAAAACATCTAAATAACCAAAGTTAACAATGTTTGTTTAAAAATTGGCTCACATTGGCATAATCAAATATAACAACCTTTTAGCCAATAATCAAATTTTGGCATTTGGATAATCAAAAGTAACAACATTTTCTCAACAACCAAAACTCAATAACCAAATTTTGGAGACCACACCCTATTTATAAGTCTTTTTTGGTAGAATGAATTCAAAAGAAACAACATTCTCCCTCCATTTTTCAAATACTTACTTCAAAACTCAATTTTTTTGCACTCTCTCTAAAAAACTTGAAATTATCAATAACAAAAAAATTTGAAAATATGTTCAAGATTGGTCTCATTTTAAAGGTATTATGAATATCTTTTAAATGGTACTAATATTATTAAATATATATATACAAATTTAAAGTTGTGCCCATTTTATGAATAAAAATAGAGTGAATAGTATTTTTTTTTATTATGGACACAAAATACTATTGTGACACTCCACATTGTTAACTTTATAAATGTATTCTATGGATAATCAAAATCTGATGTGGCAACTTTTGATTATCCAGTTTTAGTTATACCACTGGTGATGCTCTTATATCAGCAATTATATAATGATCCGAGACATTATTCTTGTATAAATTATTATAACACATATGATGTATAAATATCTAAATAAAGTAGATACAAGCACTTAATCTAAATGAAATTTTATTTCTTAAAATGGGTTTAGAAACATTGAATCATATCCCCTTCCATATCAATTCCTCTCTTAGGAAATTTTAAGTACGTTTTCTATCTATATTCGTGATATTTTAATTATCTGAGATATTCATATTGTAGAACGAAGAAAAATATAAATCATGTAAGAATTTCATATTAATTGAAAATGTATTAGTACCTAATCCGAATGAATTTATGTTTCTTAAAATCGGTTTGCTATACAGAATCAAAACCATAATGACTTTGGACCCACTAAAACGACGTCGTGCTGCATGCATTCTCGCTTGGTCAGACCGATTTGTGTCGGTGATAATAACCAAACAAAATACGTAGGAAACGACTTTTATGCAATTCACGTTTAAAGTTTTACAATTAAAATTATTCTACTCATTTGTACGATACTTTTTTTTTTAAAAAAAAATTTAACTATTAGTAGTCGAGATGAAAAATATTTTTATACTGAGATTGGACCACAGAGAATTTGAATTTAACAAAGTATTCATGTTTGAATTTGTGTTATCTCGTTAGAAATTCATTTTAAATGAATTCGTTCCATAAATAAATTAGTTGAAACATGACAAAATCATTGCTGTAAAACTCATTGAAATTCAAATCAAACTAGAAGAATGTTTTTGTCAAATTTAAATTAAACTTGAAGAAATCATTGCTCCATCTTTTATGAGCCCCACTTTTCGATTCATTTTACTTTTCAGCCTTATCCTTCTCGCGTAATTTTATTTTTTTTTCTTTCTATTTTTAGAATTTGTCCAGTATCACATTTAATGGAATACATACATAGGGAATGCTCACCAATGGAATTCATCAAAGAGATACAAAAACATAAAACTCGCCACCAATTAAAAATCCATCAAAAAGACAAGAGTTAACAAGAAGATAATCTTCTTAACAAGCTCACTCTACTCGTCTACTTGATTCATTCACCACATAGATTTAAATAGATAACTTGGAACATCCCTCAAAACATAGGAAATACAAATTTCAACTTCCAATACTCTAAACTTAATAAACCAAATACTTTGACTACTAAAAATTAGAAAGACTAGTAAATATTCCTTAAGAACTTAAAAAACACATAGAGACATAAATAAAATGGTATTCCCTCTGTCCCTTTTTAAGCGTGTTACCTGGGAATTCCAACTATTTTTCTCTCACATCAACTTTTACATCTACTTTCCATAATTTACCCTTATTAATATAATAATATTCATTAACTTTTTAAAAATGAATCTACTTTTAAGGGCAAAATAGGAAATGTACCCACTAACTTTTCAAAACACACATTTATAAAGGGACAATCCAAAATGAAAATGTACACACTATAATAGAGACGAAGAGAATAGTAATAAGCAAAAGAAGACTAAAAGACATTATCTCGAATGATCACCACCCTTTTTTCAATAACTCTTTCTCATTCCTCTAACTTTCACATATCCCGAAGTATTATCTTGGGACACTCCGGTGTCATTAGCTTTTACAAGAAGTGTGATTGGACATGTGAATCTAACCACTTATACTTTTCTTGTACTCTATTAACCCTCTTGTTTCCCTAAACTAGTTTCAAGGCCTCGTGCCCAGCACGATTTTTATGCCCGTGCATTTTTATGAGTCCGTAATTAACCAAACACCCAATTTCAAAACTCCCTCTTTTATAAGTCCAAACAAACTCTAGGGACTC